>VDFB02324464.1:14781-33780 GCA_007258455.2 Sequoia sempervirens | reverse complement strand
AAGAGCACATACAAGCTTTTAAGGACACTTGTACTAGAGCTTAAATAGCTCACCATGATGTAGTTTGTAGATTTTTCCCTTATTCCTTAGGGGATATGGTGTACAACTGGTACCTAAATCTTCCTCAACACTCTATTCTGAGCTGGACAGACCTGGAGAATGCTTTCATTAATCAGTTTAGGATTTACGTGGATCCAGCCATTTTGTTCCACCAATTTGCTACCATTAGGAAGGAGCCAGGTGAACCTTTTCCCTTGTTTAATACCAAGTTTCAATGAATGTATAGGAGACTATAGGACCCCTATCTAGTTGCTAAGAATAGTGCCATTCAAGCATACTTTAGAGTTATAGACCCATTGATTGGCTTATTCCTGCAAAGGACTTACCAATCGGAAGATATTGGTTCCCTGTCTAAAGTCTATCATCTAGCCATTAAGTTGCAACAAAAAATTAGCTCCCAACAAGGAAGTTTGGGAGGAGGTTTTCCTTCAATGGGGTATCAGATGTCTAGCCCAACCCCTTTATTCAATATTGTCCCAGGAATGTCTCCTTCCCATTATGGACCTATTTCTAAGTTGCAAACTCAATCTCTTGTTCCATTCTTTGCTAATGGAACTCCTGACTTCTTTCAACAATCATAGGTTCATCATAGTCTGCATAGTCATCATAATCAAACCGAAACACCAAATCATGGCGATCAACCACCTATTGCTAAGAGTGTTGAAAGTGAAAAGATAATTCAACTCACAAACGAGGTAGAGACCTTAAAGAAAATGCTATCTCAAGTCACAAATGACATGGCTCAGCTTAGATTGAACCCCTCCCAAAACCAGGGTAATTATCCTAATCAAAGCAGTAACAATTAGGGTAATTATTAGAATAGCTACAATCACAACCAAAGGGGTTATCAAGGCCAAAACTCCCCTAACCAGGGTTATCAAAATCAAAATAGAGGATATAACTAGAGGCCAAATAACAACTGACAATGGAATACAGGGCCAAACAATGGTGGAGTTTCTCACAATTATCAAGCTAATGAGGAAAGGTCACATACTGCAAATGTGGATGACCTTAATTTTATGACTAACTGGTGCAGGTTGCATGATACTGCAACCCATTCTGAGATAAACTGCCCTGAAATGGAGAAAGTTGTCGAAATGACATAGGCAGATGCCCAAACCTTCCAAGGGAATTCAAACAAAGAAGGTGGCTTAGTAGATACAGCAATGACTTATGACCTCTTTGAGGAGGAACCTTCATTCCCAAGGCAAGATGAGAATGAACTAGAGGAAGATTCATATGATGCCCAAGCCTTTCAGACAAAGGGAGGAAACCTCCTCAGAAATCAGAATAAGGGTTTGTTCACTACCTCGGCACCGCCTAATCACATGGTGCCGCCAAATCAAAGTGTTGATAACAACCCTCCACCAAAAGGCCCACATGACTTCCATAATAAAGGTAATTCACTTGGGGTTGTCAAAAGTAATGCAAGCTATAATACAGAACTTGATATTGTTGTTGAGATGCAGAGAAAGAAAACCTCTTTATCATATTTTGACATCCTAAAGTCGTGCCCTGCTTAATGGGAGATAGTGTTGAAAGCTTTGGAGCAAGCTGATAAATCAAAAGAAAAAAACAAGGTGGCACCTGCTGCAGATATGAATGCAGCTTTGTATAGAAGCAAGATGGGTACCCCACCATTTCTTTTTAGTTTAAGAATTTGTGCGAAGAATCTACATAATTTCCTACTAGATTCAAGGGCTTCTAGTAATGTTATGCCATTTTCTGTATGCAAGAAATTGGGATTGAACCCTATCCAAACAAACAAGAAGGTCATCCAGCTTGATAAAATAGAGGTTAATGTGGTGGGGGAGTTGAAAAATATACATGTGCAAGTGGGGTATGACTCCAGGATTTTAACCAATATAGATATTCAAGTAGCAAACATTCCCAAGACTCATGGTATGTTGTTGAGTAGAGATTTGATTAAAATTATAGGGGGATATCTCTCCCTCGACTTTTCACATATGTGGCTACCATGGAGGGGAGTGCCTACCCAGATTAGGATTGAAAGCAAACCTCACCTCAAACATGTCATCACTAAATATGATTGTCCCAACGAGGTAGCTTATTTTGAACTAGGATAGGGGTTTACAAAGGAGAGGAAATTTTGACCTTTTCAGTTCTTGATCCTAAAGAATTATCAATACAAAATTCTCCTGACCCCATGATTAAAGAGAATCAATAGGAATTGATCAAGAAGCTGCAACAAGATCAACTAGTCTTAGGGGAAGATATCGATTTGCAAAGTCTTTTACTTCCTAATTGGTGCAGGGTGCATTATCAAAATCATTCTGAATTAACCTGCCAACCCTGCATCAGCATCTTAAATCATGTCCCCCAATCTCAGGAAACTAGCCTAAGTCACCTTGAGACCATTGCAGATCACTGCTCATTTGAAGCCAAAGAAGCAATAACGTTAACCAGGGATAAGATACCTTCAAAGGAAGTGCCTCCTCAAGTTGAACTTACCCCAATCACATTTCCAAACCAGCATAGTCATGAAGAGAAACCCCAAGGTTTGCTAGATACCCCTACACTCATAAGTATACTAAAACCCAAGGGATTAATCAAAGATGCAAGTGACTGTCAGAAGGATAGCCATGAATTACTTGATATATCTAAGCAAGAACTAGAAATTGCACCTGAGAAACCTATTGAACACCTCTTATCAATATTAGATGCAAATTATCAAGAGCCCCTACCTATGGCTCATCCTATCCAAATGCCCACAATAACCCCAAAAGGATCAACTCCAGCTCATGATCAGTTGTGGACCCTCACCTTTGATGGATCCAAATCCAAAACAGGCTGTGGTGTTGGGATTGAATTAACCAGCCTGAAAGGGAAAACCTTCTTTACTTCTTACAAGTTGCAGTTTGGATGCACTAACAATGTAGGAGAATATGAAGCTCTAGCTTGGGGGCTAATGTTTGCACATAAGAAGAAAGTCACTGCCTTGATGTTTAAAGGAGATTCAGAAGTAGTTGTCAAGCAAGTGTGCAGCTAATACACATGTCACAATAGAAGGCTAGCAGCTTATAGAAATCAGGTATGGAACCTGATTGAAGACTTTGATGCTTTTGGGATTATTTTAACCCCTAGAAAGGAGAATCAAATAGCTGATTCATTAGTTGTTGTTGCAAGTACCTTGGAACCCATGCAAGGCTCCAAGCTTAAGATATTCTCAATAGAGTTGATTTCCACTCCGGTTGTTCCTGATAATGTCAGGGACTTTCAAGTCTTTGATGATGATTGACATATCCTTGCTTTTCTAGCAAGTTCTTGAAGGGTAGATCATTGATGAGTCCAACAGGGATCAAAGAGATTGGAACCCTGAAGATTGTGATATAGAGGGGGTCCTCAATTTAAAAGGTAATAGCATTCCCAAGGGAATGGTGGCCTTAGAAATAAATTTTGATTCAGACTCGAGGGCTCGGGAAAAGATATCAACTGAAGATAAAGGAGGTGAATATCAAACTGTTAACTTAGCTAATTCAGGCCTGGAAAGGGATGTCTACATAGGGAAAGGTTGCCCTGAAGCAATTAGAAAAGATATACTAAGGGCATTGAAGAAAGACATTGCTACAATAGCCTGGGGGTATGAGGATTTAAAAACATTTGATGCTTCTGTAATGACTCATACTATTCCTTTGAAACCTGAAGCTAAACCATTTCGGCAGAAGCAACACCCTGTCAATGCCCTTATTGAACCACCAGTCTTTAAAGAAATTTAGAAATTGCTTTCTACAAGAATAATCTTCCCTGTACGACACTCAACGTGGGTGGCCAACCTAGTTCCTGTCTGTAAGAAAAATGGAGAGATCAGGCTATGTGTAGATTTCAAGAATCTAAACAAAACTTTAGAAAAAGACAACTACCCACTCCCTTCACTGGAAAAATTCTTGCAGACTGTCAATGGGTCTTAGATGATATCATTCTTGGATGGTTATTCTAGATACAATTAGGTAATGGTTAACTGTGAAGATAGAATGAAGACAGCCTTCACTACCAAGTGGGGAACATTTGCTTATAGAAGAATGTTGTTTGGTTTGATAAACGTTGGGGCAACCTTTCAGCATGCCATGGATGTAGCATTCAAAGACCTGATTGGAAAATGAATCATCGTCTACATGGATGACCTGACAGTGTTTTCTAAAGATAGGTTGAACCACGTTGCAGACTTAGCTAAAGTTCTTGAAAGATGCATCTAGTATGGTGTCTCCCTGAATCCTAAAAAGTGTGTGTTCAAGGTTTCTAAAGGGAAACTTTTGGGACACATAATCTATGAAAGAGGAATATCGATCGATCCAGACTGAGTTGAGTCCATTGTAAAGATAGCCATGCCAAGAAGCAAGAAGGAGATGAGATCCTTCTTTGGAAAGATCAATTTCGTGAGGAAGTTTATCATAGGCTTTGCAGAAATTGTTAAACCACTAAATGAAATGATGAAGAAAGATGCCAAAATAGAGTGGGGTGATGAGGCAAAGGCCGCGTTTTCTCAAGTCAAGCAATCCATTTTGGAAGCGCCATTTCTCACCAGCCTTGATTACTTAAAGTCGTTCTATATTTATTCTTGTGCCTCTTAACACTCGTGTGTAGCTATCCTAACTCAACGAAGAGAAGAGGGAGAGGAGAGGCCAATCGCCTTCATGAGCTCTCTGTTCAAAAATGCTGAAATCAAATATCTGCCTCTTGAAAAATAAGATTTTGCACTGGTCAAAGCTGTCAAGAAGTTCATACATTACATCCTCCGAAGTCAAATTATTGTTGTAGTTCCTGATGCAACTGTAAAAAATCTACTTATGCAGAGCGAGCTGGGAGAACGAAGAGGGAAATCGATGGCCATTTTGCAAGAGTTCAATATAGCTATGAAACTCTTCAAAGGTACAGGCCTATCTAAATCCATGGCAAATGTTGGTGGAAACGTTATTTGCCAGCAATACACAAATCAGTCCTTTTCCAAAGACCCTTGGTATGATGATATCATCTATTTCATGCTCAATAATCAGTGCCCAGAGGGAATCAATACGACTAAGAGGAGAGCATTGAGAATGAAAAGCTCTCATTATATGCTCAAAGGAGGATTGTTGTATAGGAAGAATTTCGAGGGGGTGTACCTACAATGCCTTGATCAGCAAGAGGCTAAGCATGTAATTACTGAATTTCATGGGAAACATGGCACAATTCATGGGTCTGTAGATTCGTTAGCACATCAAATCCTCAGATCTGGTTATTATTGGTCGTGTGTGTTCAAAGATGCCCATCAACATGTAAGAACATGTCACATATGTCAGATTTCAGCATCAAAAGAGCACCACCCAACCATGCCATTGCAACCTATTTACGAAGTAAGACCATTTTCCCAATGGGCTCTAGACTTTATTGGGGTAATTAAACCAAATTCTTTTGCAGGACACAAATTTATTTTGACTGCCACTAATACAGAGGCTATACCTTGTAAGAATAGTACAACAAAGGTAGTGATCAAGTTCCTCGTTGAATGCATCACAACTAGGTTTGGAGTACCCTTTGCATTGGTATGTGATAATGGCTCTTTGTTTTCTTTTGTTGAGTTCATTTCATGGGCTTATGATCACAAAATTGTCTTAAAATATTCCTCAAACTATTACCCACAAGGACATGGAGTTGTAGAATCAACCAATAAGAATCTCTTAGGGGTAATTAAAAAATTGCTAGAAAATAATCCTAGGGACTGGCATACCCAGTTAAGATTCGCGTTATGGGCAGATAGAACTAGGATCAAGGTTGCTTTAAAGACTTCACCATTTAAACTAATGTATGGCCAAGAGTCTGTGTTCCCTATTCATTTGCAAATACCTATCCTTGAGTTCATGCAAAAATTCTACTCTAAAGATGATAGGATAGAAGTAAGATTAGTTTCCTTGTTGAAATTAGAAGAACAAAGAGATGTCACCTTGCAACAATTCTTTAGACACCAGGCTACTATCAAACGTTGGTTTGACAAAAGAGCCAAAATTAAGGCCTTTAGAATATCTGACCTTGTGTTGCTATGGGATAAAGCTAGTGAAAAGAAGGGCAGTCACCAGAAATTTGATAAGCTCTAGTTAGGTCCCTATCAAATCGCTGAGATCCTAGGAGAAAATGCTTTCTGGCTGAGTAGTCTAACGGGAGAACCTGTTCCATTTCCTGTCAACGGACAATTTCTTAAACATTATTTTGGGTCATGAAGTTTGGTATTTTGTTGGGGAGTGCATTTATGTAAATAGTTCATGTGTTTCTGCTTGTAAATAATCTTTGTAAATAATTTTTTTTCTGTATGTGAATAGTTTTGTTGTTTGTTTGTTTGTCCTTTCTTTCTGTCCTTTCATTTCCTTTACTGTTTGGTTTCTATCTTGTTTATTCTTTGGGGTTTCTTTGTTCTTTCCATCTTGAAATGGTGGGTTGTTATCAGAAGTATACTTTAGTTATTAAGAGAGAAGTGGTTTAGATATTTTCAAGTTTTCTGATTGGGTGATTTTGTCCTAAATTCATTGTTTTATGCCCATTGTCAATAAGAGTTGTGGAAAGTCTTGAAAACAAGGTGCAAAGTAAACAATCTTCATTAGTTACCTTTGAATTTGTCACAAATCATCAAGATCGTCTCCTCTTGTAATGGTATATTTGTCCTAGGATGATAGTGTTGTAAGATTTGAGTGAAAAATCCGATCTCCCAAGTGTTGTTATGAGGTCCATGGTAGTTTTCAACCCAGAACAGATGTATGACATTTGACATATTGAGGAAAAATGAATGAAATATCTTAAACTTCAAAAAAAAAAAGAGAAAAAGAATTATATAAAAGAAAGGAGGACTCAATATAAATGGGTAATTCCAGTATCTCTACCGAGGCTATGGACGCCTGGCTGGCAGTAGAGCAATGTTGCGAGAAAACTAGAGGTATCTTTGTCGGGGCTATGGACACCTAACTGGCAGTGGAGCAATGCCCAAAATATCATTGTACAATAGCTAAAGGAAATCAACTCATGTAGTTCAAATCTTGCACATTGTTGTTCAAAAGATGAGGAAAACTTTATAAAAGAGTGATACACCATTAAGCACACCCTTAGATTCAGAGGTAGCCAGTGTTGACTTACATTTGAGATTCTAGCTCAGCATTGGTTGTTAAAACTGACCCAACTAAGGCTATGATGTCCATAAACTAGGAGTTCTAGGTAGTTGAATCCTTCAGTTTCTTGAAAATAGTTAAACCATTTTCCCAATTGAGTCGCCATTTTTTATGCCTTGCATAACCATCCCCATTTTATTCTAGAACAAAATGGGTCCCCCTCTTTCTTTTTTCTTTTGTTTTCTTTTCCTTTTGTTGTCTGGTTTGGTCTCGAGAGTTCTTTTGTTTTCCTCTTGAGTTTGTTTTTTTTTTGCTGAATTTGGTTCTGCCTCAGTTAAAGTTGGGTTCCTTTTTGTTGAAGATTAAGTGAAATGGTGAAAATAATATATTTCATATGCTTTTGAGAACTAATGGAGGCCTTTTTTCTACAGGATTAAATCATGCACATGATGATATTTCTCAAGGAGCTCAGGTGGAAGGCATCCCTCAATCCAATTTAGCATAAAACTCCTCAATGAGAAAGTAGACAAGACTTTCCAGATGTCTTGCCGACTGGCAGTGGTTCTATTCATTTCAAAGTGTCCCGGTCGGCTAGAAAGTTTAATCTTCATAGGTTTTCATTTATCTCCCCAACATGCTGAAGTCTCACCAACCAATTGCACACAAGGTTAGCGTCGCCGAAAGATTTGTGCTCAATAAAAGGTCTTGCCGACCCATAATGTCTCAGCGAAATGTTATAACTTTGGCATGATGTATGGCCAAAGAGGTGAGGTCTCAATGAAAAAAGCGGCTTCAGGATGAAGTCTCACTAACAGGGTGGACTCTTGGCAAGGTGAAGCGGCATCGGCGTAGTGGTTTGAGTTCACCATGAAGTCTCGGTGACTGAGTGATGTCTCACCGAAAGGGATGATGCCTTCGGTATATGGTTGTGCTCTTCGTGAGATGTCCTGTTGACACGGGGAGTCTCGCCAAAAGATTTAAGTTTGGCATAATGTCTAGTTGAAGGGATAAAGTCTTGCTGACTAGGCAGAGTTTCGTTGAAAGATGAAGGCCTCAAAGAGAAGTCCTGCCAACCAATGAAGGGTCTTGGAGAAAGTTTTGAGCTCAACGAGAGGTCTCGCCGACCAAGCAATGTCTCCCCGAAGTGAAATGAACTCTCGACGAAGGAAGCTAGTCTTGCCAACATGGAATAGTGGTCCCAGCCGGGGAGTCTCGGTGGAAAGTTTGAGCTCAGCGAGAGGTCTCACCAACTGAGCAGGCTCTTGCCAAAAGAAATTCGAGCTCGGAGAGATCTCGTCAAGAGGTATTGCCTTCGGCAAAAGGTCTAGCCAACTACGAAGAGTCTCGCCGAAATGGAATGAGCTCGAGGAGAACAGAGGAGCTCGACAGGATGTCTTGCCCACAAGAGATGGTCTCGCCGATGGTTTTAAACCTTTGGCATGACTAATGGAACCCACCATGATGTCTCGCCGACCCGATGGTGTCTCGCCGAAGGAAGAGGGGCTCGATGTGATGTCATGCCGAGGGAGTAAAGTCTTGCCGACAATGACAAGCCTTCCAATGAAAAAAGGATAATCGGTATGACCCTAGCCACTCGCTATGAAGTCTTACCGACCATTGTATGCCTTGCCAATAGCTGCTGGGAGTTATGATTGCATCTGGGAGACACGATTAGTGTCTCACTGACATGCGATTCGATGTAGACAAATTTTTACTGCCCGAGAATCTTACGTGGCAAGTGTTTAGCCAATCAGGGAGAATTAAGGGTGAATCCTGGATAGTTTGACCGATTGACTACCCCTATGAGGGAGATCAACAGAATGTGACCAGTGTGGATCTACTATGTGAATGAGCTGATGGAGTAGTTCGGTGAACACTGGTGTGGAGATCTAACGAAAATTCTAATGCTACTTCCAGAGATGGTCAGCTTGCAGAAAGATTTGGAGCGAGAAGCAGCCAGAAAGGGAGAAGAAACTGTGAGTCACAGTGACAGCTGGGATCGCTACTGGAAAAGGGGGATCGGCATTAATGATAATGCTTTAGAGCATTCAAGGCGGCTCTAGTAGAATTTCTAGGCTGGACACGGAGACCATAAGTAAATGCCATAGTTGCAAAAGATCTAGAGGTCATCCCCGAAACAATCTTTCACCAACATGGACACGGAGGATGCAATTGAATGCAGCATTAACTTCATTCCAAAAAGATATGAGGGTCGACCCTCCTACAACCAACTGATATTTTATAAACCCTAAAATAGGGTCTAGCATATTCTTTTTGGCACATTTTGTATATATGGCATTTTTTCCTCTTTCAAAAGGGTAAAAGTTTTCAAAGATAGTAGGAATTTTAAAAAGGATAGATAGAGATTTTTTAGAAATCAGTAGCAATAGAATAGGAGTTAGATTCAGAAGGTAGGGATGTATCTTTCAAGCTTTCTTACTATAGATGGAAATAGTCTGAAGATATAGGTTTTTTGTACATTGGTGATTGTGCCAGATTTGTAAATGTTGCTTATTTGTTTCACTAACAGTAGAAGCAACCAGATTCAAATCTTCTTCATGTTGTGTTCCTGAATGGTATTCATCTTCAATTAATCATTTGATTTGAGAAGCTTTCAAGGAATGAAATCTTATTTTATGTTTTGTTTAAATAGTAAGTTACAATCTGTTGTTGAAGTTAGCACTATGAATGAATGAAGCTGTGTGTTAATCACAAGTTGATTTTGTTCTCCAGTTTTAGTTAGCAATTCCTTGAAAGGTAACAAGTCTGGTTAAGTTGGATGAATTATTATTCTCTTCAGTTCCAAAGCTTTGATCTATCTTTTTCTGTTTATTTAAAAAACCCCAGTTAAAATAGGTTTGAATTTATGCTTGATCTTAGAACAATCCACAAGCTCCACACCAACAGGCCACTTGAACATTATAGTTCACATCAACCATTGAGTGAAACCTACACAGTCGAGAACCGATTACAAAGACCTTGGGAGTTAAGATATCCATGTGTTATTCTTTCTCTTTCAGGAGAGCAGAATAGTGATATTTTGTTTAACTGTTGTTGTGCTCATCCAAATCATCAACAATCTTCAAGCAAATCAAGCCTTTAGGAGATTTGTATGACTTCAATCCTTCAAGGATAATTAGATTTGGGTGGTGAGTTGCAGTCCATTGTTGTTTCATTATTCATTTTTCATTTAGCCTATATCCCTCAAAAGGATAAGCTCTCTTTCATCAAATTTTCCATTGTGGAGGTGGAAACACCAACATGGGGATTGACCAAGGCAAGACCCTATATAGCACAACCCTTCTTCTCTCTTGAATGTGCAGATTTCATATTTGAAGAAGAATTGGATAAGTTTAAAGACTAATTGTTCATTGTTGCATTCAAACCCTACAACTTGACAACATATGGAAACTCAATTATCTCGACAACTGACGAAGATACAATAGTGATACATGGAAGAAATAAGGCTCTGATCTGGCTCCAAAGGATAGTGAAATAATACTTCAGTTTCAATCACTAGAACATGGTCACCCTAGGAAACTTAGTCCTCCAAAATCAGCTCTAGATCTATACCATAGGTGCGCAAAACTCTACTCAATCTATTTTCAAACTTTGAATTTCTCTGTGACTTTCTAGATTTATTGTTTTTGCATCAAAATAGTTATTTGCATCATTAGTGTAGGATTTGAGAAATACAAATCCACAAAACCCAAAGAAACCTGCATGCAAGAAACCTGTCACAGAGAAAGAGAGAGAACGAAGACAAGGGTTTTGGCTCTGACAAAGTGAAAAGATTTATTATCAGAGGAAAAAATGAATCAAGAATTGAATACAATACAAGAGATCAATCCTTATAAAGGAGATCAACACCAAAAGGAAAACCTAACCCTAAGGTGAGAGCATTTAATAATTAAATATTAATTATTAAATGACTAATATATGCATAAAGTGAAATCTTAAGAGGAGAGTAAAGTTAATTAATTACTTTACTCTAACACCCCCCCTTAAGATGAGCTACAATGCAGCTACAAACAATGCAGAAGAAAGCAAAGGAACTACAATGCAACAGAGGGTCCCGGCAACATGGCCTGATCAGGTACCCGAATACAAGAAAATCTCTATAAAGCAGAGTAAAGGAGAAAACCCAGTGGGAAAAAAACTCCTCTCCAAAAAGAGATAAAGAAACATGCTGAAAAAAAACATGAAGGAAGGAAGGCCTCACAAAGACCCCCCAAGGACTGCTTCTATCATGCAAGTACAAAATATGTTCCCCCATAGGAGAGAGAAGAGGCTCCAAAACCCCCCCAGAATGAGAGAACCCCTGTGCCAATGATCAAAACAATGCATCTCCTCGGAGGAAGAAACAGATCCAATGGTCGAGGAAGAGGAAATCCTTGAATGTGAGGTGAAAATGGAAAACCTGGATGATGCTCACTAAAGAATGGAACTGCAGTATGAGTGTCTGAATAACAAGATGGTGAATCAAACAACTCAAGATGATCCTGAAATGGAATCTCCAATGAAGATGGGATAACAGGTGTTCTGAAACTGTCATCTGTGAGGAAAGGAATTTCCTCTGATATGGCCTCAACAACTACACTTGATGGCTCGATGAGAGGAGCAACAATGTTAGTCATAGCTGAAGAGGAATCCTGTTGAATAGATGTGATCTCAACAGGAGGTAGAGGTGTAGAAGTCTCAACACTAGTCTCATGAATAGATGGAAGAACACATAAGTTCAAGTGACCAAACTTCACCTTAGATACTGCATGCTCTCTTGTAGAAAGAGAGGAAAACTCAGACAATGGAGATGGTGGACCAAAGTGTGTGAATGCATACAATCGGGAAGAGTGATCAACTGTCCCTGTTGCAACAATGTTGCCAGTCTGAATGTCTCTGATGTGCACTGAATCAGGTGTAAACTCAACTGTCTTCCCTGTCCCACTGTGAGAAATCTGATAGATGGAGAGAAGGTTAGTGGACAAAGATGGAACACATAGTACATCATTGAATGTACCATCATCAATGTTGATAGAACCTTTCCTACATACACTCATATAAGTGTTATTACCCATCAATATGTGTGGTGAGGATGTAGCCTCGAAGGATGAGAACATGTCCTGAGAAGATGCCATATGGTGTGAAGCACCTGAATCCAATAGCCATCTAGATGAATGTGAACTAGTGGTTGCACATAATGCATGACCCTTATGTGGGGCCTTTCCATCTAACTGGAATGAAGATGAAGAAGAAGACTCGCCTGATGTAGATGAAGAAGAGTGATGAATATTGTTCCTCTCAAGAAGAGCTGTCAAATCTGAAACCTGTTTGGCATATCCATCTATCTTCTTCTCATAACACTTGGACTCAAAATGTCCCGGCTTATTACAATAAGCACACTTAGGTCTATCTTTCTTCGATGATTCCCCCTTAGGAGAAGGTGAATCAAAGATGTGCTGTGAACTGGAATCCTTCCAATGCTCTGTGGTCTTTGGTTTTTGTTTTCCCATGGAGGACTGGGCTACCAACGCTTGGTTCTGTGAACCTGAAAGTGAATCCAACTGCTTAAGCTTAGCTTGCTCACGAGTTAGACGATCACAAAAGACCTCAAAAGAAGGCATGACATGGCGAGCACCCAAGGCATCCATGGTAGAATAAAAGGTCGAAGAGAAGATCTGAAATGGACCCCGAAGCTTGGAGAGAATCAGGAAAATGCACTCTGTATCAGTCTTGGTCTTACCACAACCCTGCAAGATAGATCTTTGCTGTTTGAACTTCATCAGAAAATCCTCAATAGAGGGAAATGAATCAGGTACCAAGGAAGTTAACTCTGCCTCAAGCTGCAAAGCTCTGAACTCGTTGACAGTACCAAAAAGCCCATCAAACTTGGTCCAAATGGCTTGAGGAGTGAGACAACCCTCAAGATGAAACAAGAGACTGTCAGAAATGTGTAAAGCCATCAATCCCATAGCCTGATCCATATTGTTCCTGTGCTGCATAACCTCAAAGGCACGTGTCAACTGAGGCTGAACCTCATCTAAACAGGACCATAACCCTCGAGACTGGAGAAGAGTCATCATACGACCCTTCCAAGTGTGGTAATTATGCGGTGTAAGAGGTTCAATAGGTCTGTCAGCCATCCTGTGAACTGTGTCTCAACTGCTCTGAATTTTTTTTATTATTATTAAGTGGTCTTTCAGAACTAGACAGAAGATGCAGAAGGGGTTTGTTGTTTTGAGAGTTTTGGTGTTCTGGTTTTCTGATGAAAATTACAGAAAGCAAGAAAAAAACACCCCCCACAATACGAGAACCCAAACCCCAGTACAATTTTTAAAGCTGAAAAGCTTGAAAAAGCAAAAAATGCTTCAGACAAAATTCTGTGTACCTGGTAAATTTACTGATGAAATAGGTTGCAGATCTGGAAAGATCAGAGAGCCACCTTTCCGACGCCTATTTGCTTTCGAAAAACAGAGCAAAAACGAGCAAGTTATGCCCCTCGGAGTGCAAAAAAGCTCATCGGACTTTGACTGCGAAAAAATGCAATCAAACTGAAAAGATCTGGAAAAATTCCTGCACCATTAAAACGGGCTCGGAGCCAGCTTTCCAACGCCTATTTTTTTTCGAAAAACGGAGCTCGGACGCCCGATTTATGTCCGATTTACTGGAAGAGGTAAAAAATTTAAGGGGTCCGGTACCGGTGATACCGCCGGATCAAGCGGCGTCATGCACAGGTCGGTATACCGGTGGTCGGTGTCAT
Source organism: Sequoia sempervirens (assembly GCA_007258455.2). Taxonomy (NCBI): domain Eukaryota; kingdom Viridiplantae; phylum Streptophyta; class Pinopsida; order Cupressales; family Cupressaceae; genus Sequoia; species Sequoia sempervirens. The sequence goes on along the minus strand of VDFB02324464.1, from coordinate 19,875 downwards.
GGCGAATTACCGCAGACCGGCGCATATGGACCGGCTATGACAATAAGTGGCCGCCGGCTGTGGTTGGTCAAGCTGTTCGCCGTCGGAAGTAGATATGTGGTCACCGGTGGTCGCCATGGTGTTCAGCATATGGGGCGGCGGCCTAAAAAATGCAAAAAAAATTGATTTTTTTAATTTCGCGGCTCGATTACGGCTCGGGGTCAGACGTCTTGGGGCAAAATACGGTTCGAGCAACTGTCCGAAATTGATGGTTATTATATGAAAATAGGGTTTTTGGGCGCCATGAAGCTCAACAAGGAGGTCCGCTTAGCTCAGCGCACCAAAAAAGTACCTCTATTCAAAAAAATCGAAGACAAAAAATAGATCCGCTAAACCAAAAAACTGATCTCACACTTTCAAAGACTGAACAGTTAAAGAGATTCGCTCGATATTCATGTAGGATTTGAGAAATACAAATCCACAGAACCCAAAGAAACCTGCATGCAAGAAACCTATCACAAAGAAAGAGAGAGAACGAAGACAAGGGTTTTGGCTCTGACAAAGTGCAAGATCTATTATCAGAGGAAAAAATGAATCAAGAATTAATTACAATACAAGAGATCAATCCTTAAAAAGGAGATCAACACCGAAAAAGAAAACCTAACCCTAAGGTGAGAGCATTTAATAATTAAATATTAATTATTAAATGATTCAATATATATGCATAGCAAATCTTTAAGAGGAGAGAGTAAAGTTAATTAATTATTTTGCTCTAACAATTAGCCTAGTTAAATCATTGAATTTCATTCCAAATCCCATTCCAAGTTTGTTCAAGGGAAGGCTAACTCACCTTTTTAGTTGTAAGTTAGTCTTACACCCTTGTCCAAATCCATCAAACCCCCACTACCTCAAATTCAAATGATATTGGGGAAGGAGCACATTGAAACCCTAGGAATTATAGGATCCAACTTTTCTAACATTTCATTTCTATCACACATCTTTATATCTACTTGTCGTATGGTCTCTAGCTTACTAGCCATACTTACCAGTGTTGTCTTTTATTTGATTAAATTTTATGATGTCTACAAATTTTATCATGTTTATTTTTGCTTTTTCACTTAATGTGTTTATCTTCAGCTAACATGTTTGAGGTGAGATTGCAATCAGATTTGTAGGATACAAGACCTGTTTCCTCTTCATGTCCTATCTCATCCTTTTACTCGCATATACCAGATTGAAGACCTGTGTCCTCTTCATCCTAGGTATATTTTATTTAACCTCTTTCTCTACTTTAGCTCACATATGTTAGAATACATATGCATGCTAAAATGGGGGGGAAATGTAATGCCAAAAATTGGATCCTATGCAATTTTGCATTCCATAACCTCCCCATTAGCTTAATTAAATTTGATAATGCAATGTCCCCCTCACCTAACCTTAATTTTATCCCTAACCCCTTCATTCCTGGTTGTTTAAGTGAACTTTTGTTGCAGATTCCCATGCGATGTGCAGACATTTGTGCATCATGCAAACGTCCCAAAATGATTCCTGACTGTGTGGCCATTGGGACATTACATTTCCCGCATGTCCATGAATTGTAACGCCTATGTAGCTTGTAGACATGCCAAAAACATGCCTTTGCATGCCTACATCCCATTCAAACCTCTCATTTTTCTAAGGGATTCACTCTACTCAATATATCACTCATTCTTGCTCATTCTTCTTCTTCTTCTTTCACTCTCATCATCTCATTCTTTCAAGCTCTCTCGCTTCTTGGCTCTCTACACCAGCACTTTGGTTCTCTTGGAACATCTTGGGTGTGGCATGCTCTTCCTTTTGACATCACCATCTTGCTAAAGGGAGGTTAAATACATTATTTTTACATTGCATCATCGTTTTCATGTTGGGTAGCATATTGTTATTCTACTACATCTTTTATTTATATCTTGTCTATTTATTTTCTTGTCTATTATCTTTTTTATCTATCTATCTAGTTTCCCACGGAGGTGGGAACACCTATGCAGGGGTTTAACTAAGGAAATCCCCTAAAATAACCCCAACATTTCCCCCATCTCTGTGTGTGCAGGTTGTCAAGTTGGAACATTGTAGGAGGCTTCATTTTATGGACCTCTTGTGAGTTCCTTCCCTTCCTTTCCTTCTTGTTACTTTCATTCATTTCATTTAATCCATGCTTGTTATTTCTATTTCTATTATTTCTATTATTCTATTAATTTAGCACATTTAAGATTTTGGTTTCTGAATAGTTAGTGAGTTCATTATTGTCTTTGTCAGCAAAACTTGTTTTCAATTTGTATGAGACTACAGCGCATCACGGGGACGTCCACATGCAACGTTGTCATCCTTGGCTGAGACCCTGTTGGTTTGCTCACGAGACCTCTACAATAGTTTACTCTTTCACTCTTTGAAACTCTTATCCCCTAATTCCACATAAAACATAAAATATAAAATAAACTCTCTTTTTCCCTTTCATCTCATTCACTTGAGCATTGATATCTGAGGTATTCGAGGAATCATTTTCCCTTTCAGATCACTTCATCTTGGGGTGTCAAATTTCCTCCTCTATAGGTATCTAAAGGTTTTAGATGAGCTAATTTTCTTCCATGGGTTGCACATGCACTCCTCCAAATATAAGAAAATATATTCATTACATATCTCCCACCAAATTCTATCTCAACTTGTGGAAGATGGTAAGTTGCTCAAGATAAACCCTATCATCACTTTCCATTCCTAACAAGTAGGCAACCATGTTGCAAACTACTTGCATGTTAAGACTGATTTGATTCAATTCAATTGGAAATTGGAGTGGAGAATATGGTAGCTACTAGGGGAAAAGATTATAGATAAAATTAAAATTATTTTGTACTCTCTCCTAGGTGGCATATCAATTCCCATCATCATATTGGAAGGAATCGAGAGGGATACCAAAAAATTTCCCTATCATTCTTGTAGACATATGAAATTTGAGTTGGGATCCCTTTCCCTTTGATTTGAAAATTTGGGAGGATGCATCAAAGTTTTAACATAGGCTACAATGACCTCTGAGCAAGGATGAATGGTGGACACCAGATCTACATGGTAAGGAAAGAGGTCTAAACCCTATATATATAATTATATATTCCCTAGAAGGGGGATTTATTAAAGGAATATTTATGATGATCCAATGCACCTTCGCTCAAAGACATGGTGTTGGTAGTAATTATATATGCCCTAGAAGGGGGGTTTATTAAAGGAATATTTATGATGATCCAATGCACCTTCGCTCAATGACGTGGTGTGGTAGTCTTGAATCAATTCAACTTCATCTTGTATAATTTTTGGATTGAAAGTATGAGAGTATGGGGGAGGATTATTAGATTTGGCCATATTATTGTTTGGGTAGAAGGATGTATAGTATAAATATGTTAAATCTAGTTTTGGGATACCTACCTTCCCTCTTTTAGATGGCGGGGCATGGATGGGTGGTTGCTTAATAGGCTCCTTACCTTTGGCTCTTCTACTCATTGTGAACACTTTTATAATGGTCAAGTTACTTATTGATTTAACTTCTAATCTGCAATATTTATTTATATCTTGCTTAAAAAAACCTTTGGCTCAGCTTTGTTCTTGGAGAGAACTTAGCATTCTTGTATAATCTTTGATTTTTGAAGTAGCCAACAATATGCCTAACTCTGATATTTAAATCCTTTCAAAACTGAACTAGAGATGAGGTGATTAGACTTATTATTTTGTTACAAGAATAGTTGAATTATGCCAAAAATTAAATTTTAAATTATGCCCACATTTTTAGCTATATGGCTGACATGGTGGGCCTATGATTGGTCTATTGCCTATTCTTGTTTATCTTTGTAGCTTGCATGGTGTTGCTCTTGATTTATTCGACAAGATGGGTTGTCTACCATCTTTTCTTCTTTGAATTTCATGCCTTTGAATGGATGGTTGTGATCACACATTAGACCTTCATCTAGTGATTCCCATGACTTTTGGCTACTTTAGTTTCCAAAACCTTGTTCAAATAGTGCACGATATTGGATGAGTCCATCAAGGTGAAATCGGCAGCTAGCACTAAATTTATCCTCTGATTGCTAAGATGACTTTCACAATTGATAGCCAAGATCAAAACATCTCATATAATGAATGCCTTGTGGAGCCTTCAACTTTACCTCCTTTTGAACTTATAAAATAGTAGTGGAGACATTAGATTACTGAGTTAGGAAGATCAGAAGTTCCCTCCCTGATATATTTGTACTCAATCGACAAGGATGGATTCGGGAAAGACCAACGGGCCAAATCTGATTAGATAGAAGATCAGACGACTGGTAGAAAACCCAACTCAAATTTATAAATAGCTTTAGAAAACCAGAAGGATTCAATGGATCAAGTTGACGTGGCATGATCAATTGCAGGCACTATGCTTAGACATAATGCTTGGTAGTAAGTGAATTTCTTAGAAAGCTTGTGAAATTTTTACAACTTGATCCTGGGAGCTAGTTTATAAGAAAATTTGGATTGAATAGAGAACTCGATCATATTTATTAATTAGTTGAAAATCATAATACAATGGATTTTTAATTTTCGATTAATTAATAAATATAGTCAAAGGAGCATTCTGAGGACTGGATAGACGTTTCCCTCCAAAGAGAATCCAATTTTTTGTGTTGACCAGGTTTCACTCTATTTTCATCCCACTTAACCACAAGTCACCCACCTTGAATTTCTATATCATTTTCTTTTATTAAAACTATAACAATATTTTGGTGCTTGTTCAATTAATTTACGTTGATAAAAAAATGGTATTGTACACTTTCACAAGAAAATATTATTTTAGTTATATATAATAAATATTTATTTGTGGTTCATTTTAGGAGATGTTTTTAGTCACATTAAATATTTGTTTGAATTCTTTGTAAATTTTTATGTGACATTGGTTAGATATCTTATGTGTAGGTTGTGCATAGGAAAAATATTTAATATTGGGAAAACTTAGTACCAATAAAGTAAATGTTGGGGTCAATGGTTTTTTCCATTGATGGTTTTGAGGCACATGGTTTTACTTTACCACTCGGTTGTTTTGTGCAAACTTGAATCTATAAAAGC
>VDFB02324464.1:0-14761 GCA_007258455.2 Sequoia sempervirens | reverse complement strand
TAATTATATATGCCCTAGAAGGGGGGTTTATTAAAGGAATATTTATGATGATCCAATGCACCTTCGCTCAATGACGTGGTGTGGTAGTCTTGAATCAATTCAACTTCATCTTGTACAATTTTTGGATTGAAAGTATGAGAGTATGGGGGAGGATTATTAGATTTGGCCATATTATTGTTTGGGTAGAAGGATGTATAGTATAAATATGTTAAATCTAGTTTTGGGATACCTACCTTCCCTCTTTTAGATGGCGGGGCATGGATGGGTGGTTGCTTAATAGGCTCCTTACCTTTGGCTCTTCTACTCATTGTGAACACTTTTATAATGGTCAAGTTACTTATTGATTTAACTTCTAATCTGCAATATTTATTTATATCTTGCTTAAAAAAACCTTTGGCTCAGCTTTGTTCTTGGAGAGAACTTAGCATTCTTGTATAATCTTTGATTTTGGTGCTTGTTCAATTAATTTACGTTGATAAAAAAATGGTATTGTACACTTTCACAAGAAAATATTATTTTAGTTATATATAATAAATATTTATTTGTGGTTCATTTTAGGAGATGTTTTTAGTCACATTAAATATTTGTTTGAATTCTTTGTAAATTTTTATGTGACATTGGTTAGATATCTTATGTGTAGGTTGTGCATAGGAAAAATATTTAATATTGGGAAAACTTAGTACCAATAAAGTAAATGTTGGGGTCAATGGTTTTTTCCATTGATGGTTTTGAGGCACATGGTTTTACTTTACCACTCGGTTGTTTTGTGCAAACTTGAATCTATAAAAGCAAACACATATGTAATGGTTGAGGTTGACTAGTTGGTTGTTTGGCTTAGTTGTCATTGTATTGAGCTCTCTTGTTAAGTACATATGTGAAGCATGGTATGGGATGTGTGGTTACATTCTTAGACACATGGAGGATGCATTGGATGAGCTCAATGTTTCAGAAGTATTCATAGAGACTTTGTAAGTGTATTATAATGTTTTCATTGTTGAACAACACATTGAAGGTGGATGTTTTTGGAGGTTGGGTTTTTCCCTCTTGAGGATTTTTTCAGAGCATATCTTGTTTAATCTTTTGGTATGTCTTTGATATTTGTATTATGGTTTTTATGTATGTTTGTATGCATGTTTTACTCTCATAGGGTTAATGTAGGAAATGGTTTGATCAACTTATTATATTTTCCTAACAAGTGTTATTAGAGCCATATCTGTGGTTAAGAGAGTTGAGACATCCATGTTTTTATTTGACCGTTGTTTTAGTAGATTTGATACAAAGTTAAAGCAATGAGAATGGTAGAGAGATTTTATATATTTCAAGGTATGATATATATGGTGTAGGTTGAGAATTACACATTTGGGGTTTTGGAGTTTACAGATTTGTGGTTATTTTTGTCAATATGGGTTTTGAAAAAAGAGTTGAAAAATAGGTTTTTGCTAAGTATTCACCATGAGGGTTTTGTGGGTAAATTTTCATAGATGACTCCCTCTAACAAAATAGACCTTACCATTGAATCTAGGAGGCTTGAGAGATAAAGAATGACATAAAAATCAACTTATTTTCGCCACTAGGTTCTCAAGAAAAAAAATTGTCCATCCCCTTTGTTTAGTCATATGGCCATACAATTGAACTATGCAAAAAATAAAATTTATAATAAAAAATACAAGTTATAGGGGTCCATATATCTCCCATACCTTATGTTAATAATACCATCCATAGTCAATACAAGGTTGGAAACCCTGTTCATGGCCAATTTAATGGGGCCTGGCCTAAGCCCCCATGAGCTTTTAAAATTTTGAAATTAAAAAATCAAAATCATTTAAAATGTTTTTTAAAGTATGCCATTGTCACTTGTGTGAAGATGTTAGAGTGTCAACACCACCCATCCACTGCTTGTTGACACTAGTTATATAATCAACCATTTGACCCCCTCATAGTTTAATAGAGTAGTTTTTTTAGAGCATAAATTTCACCCATGGTATCATATTTTTTACTTCTTACAATCATCAGAAAGCTCTCTCCAAGTATTGCATAGTTGTACAAGTTTGGTTTTCATATTTTTTTATTTATCATAATTTAGTGTCGTGAAGCCAACATTGCTCAAAAATGATTAATAATTAAAGATATCACATTTCCACAATACATATTGATTATTGCTAGATGACTTCTGGATTTGATTGTGTAAGAGTTTTTTGCATCAACGTTTCGGATCACACTCTGTGATCCATCATCGTTGCAGAGTCATAGGGTCGATAGACCAGAATCCAGCAAAGAACCAGGGATGAGAGCAAGAAGATAAAACTAAAACAAGAAAGAAACAACAGATTTCCTAGATCAAAGACAAAGACACAAAGAGAAAGTGAAAATTGAACAAAAGAAAAAAATAAATAAACTTAGGGTCTCTGGGCCCTTAAAAGAAATAAAAACACAAAAAGAAAAATTTGAGGACCATTAATGAGAAACAAAATTCCCTGACAACAAGAGACAATGAAATTGAATATATATATATAGATAAAAGTTAACAATAACACGATATATTCATTTATTTTAAAAACAAAAATATAAAATAAAAATAAAATATGAACTAAACATTATAGCATTGAAAAGATACATATAAGCATATAATAATATATATATTCCTAATTTCTTTTGTTATATATATATATATATATATATATATAAAATTACTTTTATATATCTTTTCAACCTTTTATGTGTTTAGTCCATATTTTTATTTTTATTTTTATACTTTTTGTGTGTTTTTCTTATAAATAAATAGTATATATGCATTATTTATTTATTTAAGCTTTTGTCTATATATATATTCCAATTTCATTTGTCTCTTATTGTAGGGGTTTTTATTTGTTTCTCATTAGTGGTCTTTTTCAAATTTTCTTTGTGTTTTTGTCTTTTTAAAAAAGAATTTAGAAATTTCTATTGTTTGGACAATTTTATTTTTCCTTTTGTTTTCTTCTAATTTTTCTTTTTCTCTTGTGTCTTTTTTATCCTTTTGGTCCTAGGAGTCTATTTGATAGCTTCTTGTTTTTCATTTTATGTGCCCCTCATCCCTCCCCTTGGTCTTTTTAGCTAGTTCTTGGTTTGCAACTTATCATTTTTCTCCTTGAGCTCTCAACTATCCTAATGATGGATCACGGAGTGTGATCTGAAACATTGATACAAAAAACTCTTACACAATCAAATCCAGAAGTCATCTAGCAATGATTAATAAGTCATATATTTCACATACAAAATCAATATTTTAATTTTGAATAGGTGATGGGGAGTATTTGTACTTGTACTACATAGTGGATTCGGTGGTTTTTAACTTGGATGAGCAAATAATAGATCGTATTTGTTTGAGCACTTGTAGGAGCTTGAGATGTGTGTTTATGTGATTGAATCTAGATAAATTGGAAGGAAAAAACTTATGAGTGGATTTTTTTGTGAGATCTACATGATGCTATAATTGGTTATCAATTTTGGTACTCCTTAAATACGGGTATTTTTAGAGTTTAGACTTTGATGGTGATAGGTAAGTAGGATTTCTTTTGGTTTGAGGACATGGTTGATATGATTGTGAGACTTGGAGTCTTGATTCAATTAGATTTAAATACAATTACAATGAAGGTGATGATTATGGTGTCATAGACATGTTTATGTACATTTAAGCAATGGCACATGATCATGTATGTTGTTATAGGTGGTGGTGTGATTCAATGTTAGGAGGTTGTTCTTATCTCATGGATGTTTGTTTGGTTTCTTGATGTGATTACTTGATTATAGATTTGTTTGGAAAATAAAATTTGTAGATGATCTAGTGTTTGATTCTTGAAATTTGCGGGTTATGTTCCTGGTTATCTCGATTTGCAAGTTACTAGTGTGATGGTGAGTTTTCATGTTACATTGATTAAGGATCTACAAGTTATGTATTTGTGTTGGTTGGCCGCTCATTTGGTTTTAATGGGATTACTTATATGAGGACTATCAATATCCATAAGTCTTTTCAATGTTGATGTAGATTTAATTAGTTGGTCTTAACTATGGTAATATGTGCATTGGTATGTTGCATTTAGATGAAAGGATGGATTATTAGAGTACCTAGATAGTTAGATATTGGGACTAGAAACATGTTTATCATTATTTCATTGATATCTTGGTTACATAGTTCAATGGGAGCTTTTGATAATGATATTTTGGTGCTTTTTTATCTTCTTGGCCTGGAGATATTGTTTCTACTTTATTCTCTAGAGATATTGGTATTACAGTTGAGTGTGTGTGGACCATAAGTGATCTTTGTTTAGGAGTTGGTTATAATAATTCCATGGGTGGCTCAATATCACGATTCAATGGGAGCTTTGGTAGTGATTTTGATTCACCCCTTAGTGATGGATGTTCTTCTACAATGGTTTTCATTATCATAGAGGAGTGTTTGGATCCTATTTGTTGTGGTGAGAGATTTTTGGCATCTTAAGTTTTATTGATAGGAGATGGTTACCTTCATGCAATTGTAGTCATTGATATCTTGGTTAGGGATGGAGGAATCTTGGATTTTTTGGTTAAGGTTTCAATATATGACTTGATGATTTCTACAAGTTACTTTGGTTGAGAGGATGGTTTGGCTTTGTGTTGGTGGACTCTTGATTGTGTATTATAGAATTGGCATGATGCATTTAGACCATGGTTCCATTATGGCTTCATTATTGTGTAGATGTGTAGTTGGAGGTTTGATAGTGATAAGGATAGTTCTCTTGGTTTTGGGTGCAGTGGTCATAATATTGGGAACTTCATGAGAGTGTGATGTTACATTTGGAGATTATCATGGGTTGATTGGTTGTAGGTGTTCATGGATACTTGGAGACTTGAGTGAGGCTATAGTTCTCTTGAGTTTAGAGACATTTGTTGAGATGTTTACTCTTTGGAGGATTCAACAAGAATTTTGAAGAGATTTCACTTCAATATGGATGTGATTTCATGATGGACCTATAGAGGATATTATTCTTGAAGAGTGCAATTGTGGGCTTGTTGTATCTTGAAGGAAAAATATCATTTCCTATTCTTGGTCTACTATATGAATAATCAACTAAGAGGTATTTTGGTGCAGGAGCACCTAGGAAGCATGAGGGAGCACTAGACAAAATTTGGAAGCCTACGAAGAATTTTGTGATTTTGATGTTTTAAGGTCATGTTGACCATTTGGTTTTGTATTTGAGGTGTTAGAACAAGTTAGGAGGGAGGTTGATCAATAGCTTAGGATAGAAAGGATGTGTTTCACAATTTGATTTCACTGGGAATCACTAGGAATTGGAGTTAAAGTCCAAAATGTTGCATTTGTGCAATTTTGGCCTATTATGGTGGTTATGTCCGACCAAGGGAGAGGAAACCACTTTGTGAGCCTTTAAAAGGTGGCCCTCAACCTGGAATGGAGGTTGGAAAAACATTGTATCTTTTGGAGTTTACTATTCATATGGAAAAGCAATGAATTTCTTGCAATTTTTTGGTTTTTAGTTCTTGTTTGTGTGTTAATGGAGGGTTCCAGGCACTGATCAGTGTTTGGCACATGTGATAAGTATTGTACAAGCTTTGTGTGGTCATTAGTTAGGTTGTTCCATCGTTTCATAGCTTTGTTCTTGGCAGATTTTGTTTCTTTCATTGTTGATCAGTCCAGTAGACTGTTATTCATGGAGTCTTAGACCTCTGTTTTCCACTATACCTGGTGTATAGCCCGTGGGGAATGAGGCTAAGCTCCATGCCTATATATAGAATAGGTTTAGGAGATTGTAGGAGTCCAAGAATCATGGTGAAAGTCTTTTCCTAAGCGAGCTTGACTGTGCCCGGCTAGGAAAGACAGTGAAAACCAAGCCCTAACATTGCAGGGGTGTTAATTCCCTATCAACCCAAGGTGTGTGGTGGATGCAGGAGACCTTGACAAAGGTTTGGCAAGAAGGTAGATTCTTTTCCAGCCCATTTGGTGGTTGAAAGAAGCAGACAGATCACTGTGTGGCCAAGAAATGGCCTAAAAAGCCCTAAATCTCACAAAATAAGGGTTACGCCTGTGTACGGCCAGTGAAGGCCTATAACCTCAAAAATCCTTGAGAGGTTGGAAAATGAACCAGGGTCTCCAAAGGAATTTTGTGATGATTCATAGAAGGATTGGAGCTTAAGCCTATTTCCTTGGGCTAGGAGGCCTAACTGGGGCTCAAGGGCTAGTAGCCCTTCTTAAAACCTAGAATAGGGTTTGGAGTGAGTGATGGAGAAATGGTGATTGGTGGTTGTTCAAGAACCCTTGTGAGATGGTTTTGAATCCATGGAAGTCATCACACACCCCTCCATCAAGTTAGTGAAGCATTTGAGGGATAGCTAGTCTTTAGGAAGATTAAAGGCTAAGGAGAGAAAGAGAGAAAGAATACCAAGATTGGCTTGGTTAGGGAAATGAAGATGATAGTAGGGTTGGCCAGGAGAACTAGGGGTTCCTAACAAGCATTAGGGCCTATAGGTTAAGAAGGTGGAGAGTGACACCAAAGGGTTTGCCAAGTTGAGACCCAGAGCATGGGACAGTGAGTATCGCTTCCAACCCTACCCTATCAGATTGGTATCAGAGCAAGTAAAAGATTTGGGAAGCATCTTATATGTCATAGGTTGAGTCTAGTGATTCTACCATCATGGTGACAAATGCACAGTTGGACAAGATGGTTGAAGAGCAGGAGGAAGACAATAAACTATTGAGGGAAAGAATAGCCCAACTTGAACAAGCAGTGAGGAGCGCGCAATTTGAACAAAGGATACCAAAGAAAGAAGAGGTTGCAGAGGAAGAAAGACCCCTAAACCTGACCCTGTTCTGAAAGAAGAGCCTTTCTTGAAGGCATTGAAGGCTTTGAGTGGAAAGGCACTTGAAGGCATACCGCTATTTAGTGGAAAAATGGAAGCTGATCTAGTCATGGATTGGATAGAGGGAATGGAGAACCATTTTGAATGTGATGGAGTCACTGAAGCACAGAAGGTAAAGGTGGCCAAATCAAGACTAAGAGGTTCTGCCTTGACATGGTGGAAGTTCATACAGACAGAGAGGGAAAAAGAAGGTAAGCAGCCTATAACTACTTGGAAGGGAATGGTTGCCAAAGTAAAAGAAGCATACATGCCAGATGACTATGAGATTCAGTTACACAAGAAAAGACAGAACTTAAGGCAAAAAGACCAAGATGTGAACACTTACACTGAGGAGTTTCAAAAACTTTGCATGAGGTCTAATGTGACAGAGGATGAAACTCTTAAGGTAGCTAGATATCTTAATGGCTTGAAATGGAACATTCAAGAGGAGATGGCTCTTCTAAGTCCCAAGATAGTACACCAATGCTATTAGTTGGCCATAAAGATTGAGGAAAGAAGCAAGAGGAAACAAGACTAGGCTTATAAGGGTAGAGGCAAAGGTAGAGATCAAAGAGATCAAAGAGGACAGCGAGGTGGCTACCAAGGTAGAGGCAATGACCAAAGAAACCAAGGAGAGTCTAAACTCATAGAGCATGGAGGAGAAACATCTTCTAGAGGAGGATATAATAGAGGTAGAGGACCTCAAGGAGGTTCAAACAGAGGAAGAGGAGCAAGCAGGAGCAATTCATACTTTGCAAACATGAAATGCTACCATTGTGGTCAAGTAGGTCATCCTGCTTATAGATGCCCGGAGAAAGCATCTTCATCAAGCAATGAGAAGAGAGTGGCTTATGCACAAGAGGACATCATGAGTCCTAAGTCATATGAGGTCAGTCATATTGAATATGAGGTAGGAGAGAATCTGATGTTCAGTAGAGTTTTGATCAGACAACCAATCAAGGAAGAACCAAAACAAAGGAGAGGTCTATTTAGAGTAAGGTGCAAGATACTTGGTAAAGTATGCAAGGTCATAGTAGATTCAGGTTCAATAGACAATATAATCTTAGAGGAGGCAGTAATGAAACTGAAATTGGAGAAGGTACCCCACACTAACCCCTACAAGGTCACATGACTAAACAAAGGGCAAAGTGTTTTAGTGAATGAGCAAGTAACGGTGGAGTTTTCCATTGGAAGGTACAAGGACAAGTTAGTGTGTGATGTGTTACCCATGGATGCATGCCATCTACTATTGGGCAGACCATGGCAATATGACAGAGGTGCCATTTATGATGGGAAAGAGAACACCATCTTATTCAAGAAGGATGGGAAGACTTTCAAGTTGCAGTCACTGTCAGAAGAAGAAGAGGGATAGTCAAAGGCACCAAGTATCATGTTGAGTAGTGGGAAGGAGTTTCTTAACAACCTACATCAAGGGAGTGAAGGATATGTGGTTGTGTTACAACCTAAAGAAGAAGGAAAGGCTGAAAGACAGTCATACTCGGAGTAGTCCTAAAGTTGTTGGATCAGTTCAAGGACATTGTAAGTGATGGTACACCTACAACTCTACCACCAAAGAGAGCCATAAGTCATCAAATTGACTTCATACCTGGAGCCTCATTGCCTAACAAAGCAGCATACAAGCTTTACACTGGACTAATCTAGAGGTAGCTAGGCAAGTGCAGAGTTAAGGGATCAAGGCTTGATTAGGAAGAGCATCAGCCCATGTGCAGTACCAATGGTCTTAGCAACCAAGAAAGGTGGTAAGTGGAGGTTATGCACTGATTCTAGAGCTATAAATAGAATCACAATCAGGTATAGGTTTCCCATTCCTAGAATTGAGGACTTGATGGATTGTCTTGGAGGAGCGCAGTACTTCACTAAGTTGGATCTCAAGAGCGGATACCATCAGATCATAATCAAGGATGGAGATGAGTGGAAAACAACCTTTAAGACCAATGATGGGTTGTATGAGTGGAGAGTGATGCCATTTGGCCTCTCTAATGCCCCTAGCACATTCATGAGGCTCATGAATGAAGTGCTTAAAGACTTTATAGGGATATTTGTGGTAGTGTATCTTGATGACATCCTCATATTCAGCAAGACAACAGAAAGAGCATTTAAAACATGTGGAGTTGGTTCTTAGAAGGTTGCAAGAGGAGAAGTTGGTAATCAATCTAGAGAAGTGTGAGTTCTTTAAGCAAGAGCTTGCATATTTGGGTTTTGTAGTGTCCAAAGGATCATTGAAGATGGATCCAAGCAAGGTGGAAGCCATCCTAAACTGGCCTACACCAACCACAGGGACAAAAGTAAGGAGTTTTCATGGATTGGCTCAATTCTATAGAAAATTCATAAGGAACTTTAGTGGTATATGTGCACCGGTTCTAGACACAATCAAGGGTGGTTTGAAAACTAAGTTTGTGTGGAGACAAGAAGCTGAGAAAGGGTTTGAGAAACCGAAACAAGAAGTGGCAACTCAACCAATTCTCTTATTACCTAGCTTTGACAAGTTGTTCACTGTTGAATGTGATGCAAGTGGAGTGGTAGTAGGAGGGGTGCTTAGTCAAGAGGGCAGGCCTATAGCCTTCTTTAGTGAGAAGATCAATGAAGCAAAGAAGAAATGTTCAACCTATGACTTGGAACTTTATGCTTTGGTTCAGTCACTTAGGAAATGGAGGCATTACCTTCTACCCAAGGAGTTTGTGGTTTTTACTGACAATCAGGCACTTAGTTTTATCAACACTCAAGATAAGTTGAGTAATAGGCATTTGAAATGGCTGGAATACATCCAAGCTTTTACTTTTACCATCAAGCACAAGAAGGACAAACCTAAACAAAGCAGCGCATAATTCGCTAAAGAGGTTGTTGACAAAGGGCAAGAGATACAGATCAAGAGCATTGGCATAGAGAGTTTCAAGGATCTCTATGGGGAAGATGAAGACTTTTCAGAGGTCTATAAGGTATATTCTAACTTTGAGAACCATTTCCATAGCCAATACTCAAAGTATACATTGCAAAGTGGGTTATTGTTTAAGGGAAATTAGTTATGTGTTCCAAGAGGGTCAATGAGGAAAAATCTGATTCAGGAAAAGCATAATGGAAGTTTTAGTGGACATTTTGGCATCAATAAGACTTTAGAACTAGTGCAAAGATTCTATTACTGGCCTAAGTTGGCAAGAGATGTTAGAAAGTATGTGGAACAGTGTGTTGTGTGTATGAAAGCTAAGGGAGGAGCTAGTAATGTTGGTTTATATCAACCCCTACCCATTCCTAACAGACCATGGGAGTGTGTGAGCATGGATTTTGTGGTAGGCCTTCCTAAGACCAAGACTGGTTTTGATAGTGTTTATGTAGTGATAGACAGATTTAGCAAAATGAGTCATTTTATTCCCTACAAAACTACTCATGATGCTAGTTACATAGCTCATCTTTTCTTCAAGGAAGTGGTAAGGATCCATGGATTACCTTTAAGTATTGTTTCAGACAGGGATGTGAAGTTCATGAGTCACTTTTGGAAGACTCTATGGAGTAGATTGGGTACCAACCTGTCTTTTGGATCAGCTTACCATCCTCAGACCGATGGTCAAACAGAGGTGGTTAACAGGGTGCTAGGTAATCTTCTAAGGTTCCTAACTAAGGAGTATGGACAGACATGGGATATGGTTATCTCACAAGCTGAGTATGCTTACAATGATAGTGTGAACCAGACCACAGGGAAGAGTCCTTTTGAAGTTGTGTATGGGATGCACCCAAGAGGAATATGTGAGCTCAAAGATCTTGGAGCTATGGAACAAAGTGGACATGCAGAAGACTTCAGTCAGACCATGAAGGAGATTCAGGAGCAGGTAAAGAGGACAGTCACTGAGGCTACACAAAAATTGAAGGAGAAGGCAGATATGTCAAGGAAAGATGTGCAATTTCAAGTAGGAGACTATGTCATGGTCCACCTTAACAAGTCAATATTGCAGAAGGGAATGTCAACCAAGTTGCAAATGAAAATAGTGGGTCCATGCAAGGTATTGGCCAAGTATGGTAAGAATGCATACAAGGTGGAGTTACCTACCGATCTAGGAATCTCACCAGTTTTCAATATAGCTAACTTGATCAAGTACAAGGGATCAGTCAATGATGTGGATCAGAACAATAAGGAGATCTTCAAGGACATCAGCAATGTACCCTTACCCCATCAAGACAAACCTCAGGTAGAGAAAATCTTGGAGTCAAGAGTGCAGAAGGCTACAAGACATAAGGTGTACATGGAGCACCTTATCAAGTGGAAGAACAAGCATGAATCAGAAGCCACATGGGTACAAGAAGATCAGTTCAAGAAGTTTGGTATTGACCTATCCTTGATCTCTCCTTCCATTCCTTAGTGTTTGGGCAGAGAGGGGGAGAATGGTGCAGGAGCACCTAGGAAGCATGAGGGAGCACTAGACAAAATTTGGAAGCCTAGGAAGAATTTTGTGATTTTGATGTTTTAAGGTCATGTTGACCATTTGGTTTTGTATTTGAGGTGTTAGAACAAATTAGGAGGGAGGTTGATCAGTAGCTCAGGATAGAAAGGATGTGTTTCACAATTTGATTTCACTAGGAATCACTAGGAATTGGAGTTAAAGTCCAAAATGTTGCATTTGTGCAATTTTTGCCTATTATGGTGGTTATGTCCGACCAAGGGAGAGGAAACCACTTTTTGATCCTTTAAAAGGTGGCCCTCGACCTGGAATGGAGGTTGGAAAAACATTGTATCTTTTGGAGTTTACTGTTCATATGGAAAAGTAATGAATTTCTTGCAATTTTCTGGTTTTTAGTTCTTTTTTGTGTGTTAATGGAGGGTTCCAGGCACTAATCAGTGTTTGGCACGTGTGATAAGTATTTTACAAGCTTTGTGTGGTCATTAGTTAGGTTTTTTCACCATTTCATAGTTTTGTTCTTGGCAGATTTTGTTTCTTTCATTGCTAATCAGTCCAGTAGACTGTTATTCATGGAGTCTTAGACCTCTATTTTCCACTATACCTGGTGTATAGCCCGTGGGGAATGAGGCTAAGCTCCATGCCTGTATATAGAATACATTTAGGAGATTGTAGGAGTCCAAGAAGCATGGTGAAAGTCTTTTCCTAGGCGAGCTTGACTGTGCCCAGCTAGGAAAGACAATGAAAACCAAGCCCTAACGTTGCAGGGGTGTTAATTCCCTATCAACCCAAGGTGTGTGGTGGATGCAGGAGACCTTGAAAAAGGTTTGGCAAGAAGGCAGAGTCTTCACCATCCCATTTGGTGGTTGAAAGAAGCAAACAAATCACTGTGTGGCAAAGAAATGGCCTAAAAAGCCCTAAATCTCACAAAATAAGGGTTACGCCTATGTACGGCCAGTGAAGGCCTATAACCTCAAAAATCCTTGAGAGGTTGGAAAATGAACCAGGGTCTCCAAAGGAAGTTTGTGATGATTCATAGAAGGATTGGAGCTTAAGCCTATTTCCTCGGGCTAGGAGGCCTAATTGGGGCTCAAGGGCTAGTAGCCCTTCTTAAACCCTAGAATAGGGTTTGGTGTGAGCGATGGAGAAATGGTGATTGGTGGTTGTTCAAAAACCCTTGTGAGATGGTTTTGAAGCCATGGAATTCATCACACACCTCTGCATCAAGTTAGTGAAGCATTTGAGGGATAGCTAGTCTTTAGGAAGATTAAAGGGTAAGGAGAGAAAGAGAGAAAGAATACCAAGATTGGCTTGGTTAGGGAAATGAAGATGATAGTAGGGTTGGCCAGGAGAACTAGGGGTGCCTAACAAGCATTAGGCCCTATAGGTTAAGAAGGTGAAGAGTGACACCAAAGGGTTTGCCAAGTTGAGACCCAGAGCATGGGACAGTGAGTGTCGCATCCAACCCTACCCTATCATATTTCTCATATTTTTTCAAATGCATTATGTTTTATTCTTTTTCTTCTAATGGATATGGATCTTGATCTATTATTTTTAGTTCTAGAGGGTTCATTTGAGGGATGTTTGGCATGATTATCTCCTTATGCATATGAGTTTTATTGATATCATTTATAATGAGGATTTTAGGAGAGATTTTGGGGATTATTCCTATTGTTTGGTAATGGATTTGAGTTTGATCTTCCTTGGTTAGAGAGGCTTACACCCATGTTGGTTATGAGGTACATATGTTTTGTCTTATTTATGAGATTGAATGGTTGTATGTTGTTAAGTATTTTTAGTTGGAGATGTGAAGGTGATCTTACTAGCTACTTGACACATATTAGCACTTTGATGTGTTGGTAAAATGGCATGTTATGTTATATATTATAAAAAAAAAAAAACTATAGTTAATTCCTAGAGGTTCATGTTCACATGGATGTTTTGTGAGAGAGTATGCAAAAAAAATTACTACGTATGTGGATCATTTTGATTGTTCTTTGTTACCATGTGGTTTTATTACAAGTCATGCCTTGGTATGAGTGTTTATAGGTAGACTTAGTATGCCTTGATCTATTTTTAGATTTGATATTACCCATGTAGTGGGAGTTCCTACATGTGCATGTTCTTCATTGATAGGTTTTATAAATGAAGCTTATGATTGTAGTTTATGGGTTAGATATGTTGTTGGTGAGTTTTATTTATGTTTGGATACCTTTTATGGTGTGGATGATTGGATAGATTATAATTTTCCTTGGTTGTTATTTCTAGTCATATAGATTTTTATTTCATTTTACAATAGCTTGGAATATTTGTTATCACTTGGATTTGATGCTTTTATTCTTTGCATCGGTGCATCTTTCCCTTGGCTTGTTCCTTTTCTTTCATAGGTGAAATGTTGGAGAATGAGAGGATTTCTTGCTTGAGATGGTTGTCACATTGGATTTTATTGAAGGTATCTTGATGGATCATGATAGCATTCTAGAGATTCATATGGTTTCATGCATATCTATGATGATTTGTTTCATCAATTAACCCTTATGAAATGTATACAAGTGGGAGAATGTTGGGAAAGGGGTGTTTTACACCTTGCACAAGAAATAATTATTTTAATTATGTAAAATAAATATTTATTTGTGTTTCTTTTTATGAGATGTATTTAACTACATTAAATATTTAGTTGATTCCACTTGTAAAGTTTCATGTGATTTTGGTTATATTTTATGTGTGGTTGTACATTAGAAAAGTATTTAATATTGGGATAACTTTGTACCAATAAAGAAAAATTTGGGGTCAATGGTTTTGTGCACAAGATATACCCTAGGAAAACCCTCAAGAGGGAAAAACCTGGCCTCCAAAATCATCCACACTCAATGTACTATTGATAAATGAAAACATTATAATGCATTTACAGAGTCTCCATGAATAACTCTAAAATATCAAGCTCCGCCAATGCATCTTCCATGTGTCCAAGCATGCAACCATACATCCCATGCCATTATTCACACATGCACTTATCATGAGAGCTCAATACAATGACAACCAATCCAAGCAACCAAATAGTCAACCTCAACCACTACACATGTGTTTTATTTTATAGATTCATGCTCACATAAAATAATCGAGTGGTAAGGTGAAACCATGTTCCTCTTTAAACCATGAATGCAATCTTGCAATATGTCTTTTATTTTTGCATTATGGTTGTTTTGTAAGCTTGTATACATTCATTTCTCTCATGGAGTTGTATATGAAATGGTTTGATCAATCTATTATATTTTCCTAACATACATTATTATTATTTTCTTGTCTATCTAAAGTAGTTTGAGAAACCTAGTACCAATTTTACCTTTTTCATAAATCTCAAATATCAAATCACCTCCAAAGTGCATATCTCTAGGTAATTTGTAATATTGCCTCTCTTCCATAGACCGGAGTGAAAATAGATGCTCTAGTAGCTTACTTAAGTGTTATCTTATCTTCCCAGAGAGCTT
>VDFB02324463.1:0-18845 GCA_007258455.2 Sequoia sempervirens | reverse complement strand
GCCCACCTGTAGATAATGATTTCTCCCACAGTGAAACTGGATTAGAGGCCTTGGTGAAGCAAGGCGTCCAAGAAATAGCAAATCAAATGGCACAAAATGAAGGCATTTTAGACTCCAACTCCCACACTCAGCCATATGCAACCACACAACACTGTGTAGAAGTACGACTAGAGAAAGAAGAAGGTACAACTTGCTATTCTGTGTCTGCAGCTGATGAATGAAGGCGCATGAATTGATAAACCCTTCCTTGTTGAATACTGGAAATAAATTGAAATGAATAAACTCTATTGAAGCACAAATGGACTCCAAAATGAAGCCCTCTCAAAAGCAATGATTCAACTGGTGTTTCACAGCCTCAAGATCATAAATCACTGAAGAATCCTCGTTCTCCAATGGTGAAAATACTCTAAAACCCTTGTCTTAGGCACAAATATCAAGAAGCCAAAAAGAAATGTCAAATGATCAAAAGGTGAGGTTGACTTGTTTCTTGCCTCTTTTATTCTCCTCAAAATGGTGCGATTTCCCAAAAGATATGACTTTCTCATGAATAGCTTTTAATAAATTTAAAATCTATTTTAAGATACTTTAGTCACTTTTAAACAATTCCTCACTTAAGCATACCTTTTTTATTTACCTTTTAAAACTCACTTTTTTTTTCATAATATTTAAGTGGCTTTTACTTTTATAAAGTTAAATTATAACTTTATATATTCCCTTAAGTTAATTAAATAACTTAACCACTAAAATATTAATATCTCCCTCAAAACTTAGTATTTTGATGTGCCATCTGAAACTGAGGTCAACACTGTATAACCCCCAAGTGTCCAAGTGGCCTAATTAAAAATAGTATCACTGCTATATTGAATTACTATAAATAGTAAGTCCCTCAAACTAAGCCAAACACTGATCTGTAAAGGCCTGGAACTAAGCCCAATATTGAACTGAGGAAATGGAGTGATAACAACCTCCATCAACTGCCACTGAGACCCTCTATCCAAAAATATTAGCCTACAAGGGTCCAAGTAATAGGCTAACCATCATAAAACAAGATCACGCTAAAAAGGGGATATTATAGTTGATTTCTTGATTTGGGAATGGATATTTAGTTTGATCTTCTTTGACTTGAGAAGCTTACATCCATGTTGATTGCATGATACATATGTTATGTTTGATCTTGGTGATTGAACGGCTGGGTGTTGTTATGGATTTTCTTTTAGGGTGTTGTGGAGGAGATCATACTTGATACAGTTGGCATTTAGAGGTGTATGTAGAAGGATTTTCTATAGGTATATGATGTTCATAGTTTCTCTCTTTGGTCTTGGTTATCTTCTTGTATGTTTGGTTTCACATTACATTGGTTTGAGGTTTGGTTGGAGCTATTGTGATCACTAGCATGTGGTCATGTGTTTTTGCTTATGTTCTTGGGTGCTGACATGGAGGTTCCTTTATCTCTTTCCTTTCTTGGGTGTGGAGAACTTGGGAGAGCTATGGAGACTTGTGGTGAGAGTTGTTCTTACAAGTTATTGGTTTACAAGTTTTGCATATCATTGTGGATGATTCCTTGGTACTACATGATGCTGTTTACACTTTCTATATGATGTTATTAGTAGACTTGGTATGCCTTGATCATTTTCAATTTTTGACATTCCCCATGTAGTGGGAGTTCCTGAATGTGTATGTTCTTCATTGACAGGTTTGACACATGGAGCTTGTGATTGCAGTTTATGGGTTAGATATGTTGGCATAGGTTCTACTAATGTTTTGGGTACCTTTGAGGTATGGTAGATTGGACACGGATTAACATTTGTTGTGGGTGTTATTTATGATCTCGTGGGTTTATTAGTTAGATAAGGGCAACTTGGTTTGGTTGTTGTTCTAGTTGATGGATTATCTTGTTCTCTGGAGGATTCTTCATCTTTAGAATTGTGTTCTAGTTACGGGCTTGGAGTTGTTGAGCTTTTGTTTAGCTTGAGAGCATAGTGGAGTTGTAGCAGTATCCTGTAGCCTTTGTTATAATAATATTAATAAATAAATTTTAAAATAATAGTAATAACCTTCGAGGTCGGCCCCAAGGAGTTTTTGGCTTATTTGAAAATTAACCCAAATCAATATAAAAAGGGGACGCTCAAAAGCTCATTTGGGGTATTAGAGAACTTTATGATATCAAAGATTTTCAAATTTAGTGTCTACTGTTGGGACGACAACATATGCAACAATTTAATAGAGATCTCCAAGACAAAGTAAGTAGGTTGTCACTTCCTACATTTGGTGGTTCTGGAAATGTTACTGCATAGGCTTGGGTTCAAAAGTTACACATTTTTCACTCAGTCCTATGACTAAAGATGAAGCGGTCAAGTTTTCCATCCTTAATTTGGAGGGTGTAGCTTGAAAGGGAAAGGCGAATGTAGAAAGCCTTCCAAGAACCAATATGCACCTTTAGTAACTTATGTTTCTTTAAATAAATAAGATTTCAATCATCTTGATACAAGCACATACTACTATGTCATAAAGTGGAAAGAAACACAATTAAATTCCCATGCATTAACCCTTTTGGGTAAAAAACCCCACACTCCAAAGCATCAAACCAATGTATTAATCTACAACAATAAGGTTACAATACATTTGCAAGATCGCAACCTTAACATGGAGACTACATCTTGCTCTTTTGGAGGAAATCTGATAGTAGTTCGATACCTGCAATATTCAACATGCAAAACCCTCTCCAAGACATCCATTATATAGAGAATACAAGCATGAAGGCAACTTCTAGAACAAGCTACAAGAGATGGGCATCCAAATCCATGTGGCACATTTTTCAAACACATATTTGATTCCTATGACACTTATCACATGATTTCTAAACCCCCTTACATGCCTCCATACTTGGATGCCCCAAATTTTCCTCTAATAGGTATGACAGATGCCTTACAATGTCAGAATCTGTCATATATGACAACTCTTACAACTGTAAGAGAATCTGCCATAATTGACTAAATATAGAATATGTCTCTTACATTCTCTTACAACTTATAGGTCAAACTTGGGTGCCTACTTTCCTCATGCAAAGATGCCTTCCAACACATGTCCAACCTGTCATAGAATCTAACTCTTATGCATCGTAAGACTTTCATAGGAATTTGTCATAAGAATCTGTCATACTTTGTCATAGAATCCCTCAAAGATGTCGACACATGTCAAAGAATATCTTCTCAAAGTGGGATGCCTACATTTCCATGTGGAGACCACAACATCCATGTCACATCCTATCACCTCCCAATATGCTGACAACTCACCATGCCAAGTCACATTAGGTGACAAAATAATATGAGTAAGAAAATACAACATAAGTATTAATAAATTAATATTTTAATGCTAGGAAATTGCAAAGGTTAAAACACCTTATTTCCCAACATAGATCACAAATGGTGGCATCATGGCATCATGACACAAGGGTTTGACCTTGTTACTACCGATGTTGATTTGACACAAAAGCTCATAGAAAGATTTGATAGAAGAGATCAAAAGGTATATTTCAGGGAGTTGACATGACTAAGGCAACATGGGACATTGGATGATTATGTCACAAAATTTCAAAGAATTTCTATTATGGTGTCTGATGTGACAGATAGGAGACTCATATTCTTGTTCATTGAGGGGTTATTAAAATCCTTCCATGGATTGGTCAGGGCTTTAGAGCCAATATCCTTGGAGAAGGCTATTTGAAGAGCCTTGAGCCTTGAAGATTCAACCATGAAGAATAAACCTATGTCCAAGAGTGCACCAATAGGGCAACAAAAGAATCCATTTCACAAGACTGTTTCTCAATCCAAGTTCCCACCTCCAAAGCCTAGTAGGATGGATGAGTCTAAGAATGAGTTCCACAAGAAAAAGCTATGTTTTTCTTGCAAGGATCGTTGGGGACCAGGTCATAGGTGCTTAGGGAAAGGACAAATCCACTACATTGAGGTAGTTTTTGATGATGATATAGAGGATGAAGAAGGTGAGCCCGATAGTGACACTAATGAGGGTGAGCATGAAGAGGTGATAGAGGGAGAACATTCAAGGGGCACTTTGCAACACTTTCAGGAGCACTAAGGTATCACTCTTCCTGTATTAGAGGGGTCTTACAAGGGAAAAAGGTGACATTATTAATAGATAGTGGAGTCACCCATAATTTCATTGATGAAGGGCTACTGGCTAAGATGGGTCTAAGGGCTAAAGATTTTGGAGAATTTAATGTGATAGTTGTAGATGGGTACACCATTCAATGCACCCATCAAATTCAATAATTTGAGTTGGTCCTAAGAGGACACAAGATGCAAGATGATTTCTACATAGTTGGCATTGGTGATAAAAATGTGGTTTTGGGAGTGCAATGGTTACACTTGCTTGGGAGTCCACAACAAACTATCAAACCATGGAATTGAAGTTCAAA
Organism: Sequoia sempervirens; assembly: GCA_007258455.2. Taxonomy (NCBI): domain Eukaryota; kingdom Viridiplantae; phylum Streptophyta; class Pinopsida; order Cupressales; family Cupressaceae; genus Sequoia; species Sequoia sempervirens. The sequence continues at coordinate 14,410 of VDFB02324463.1, read as the reverse complement.
TCTAATGGGAAGGAGGTCGTCCTATGTGGTCCATCCAAGGGAGGCCCTATGGTAGTTTCAACGAAGAGGATGGCAAGGTCTTTTCGTAGGGATGAAGTGGTTTGGGCAGCTGAGTGTTTGATCACAAATACTAGTCCACCGAAGGAAGGGAGATCTTATCCCATTGACATCCAATCCATCCTAGACAAGTGGTGCAAGGTGTTTAGGGACATTCCTTTTAGGTTACCACTAGACAGGGTTTTAACATGTGATTGAGCTTGAGGAGGAGGCGAAGCCCATCTTCATTACTCCTTATCAGTATCCTAGTATGTACAAGGAGGAGATTGAGAAGGCAATCAGAGAGTTGTTGGACATGGGGCACATCCATCCAAGTTCTAGCCCATTTGCTTCATCCATTGTGTTGGTTAAGAAGAAGGATGGGCCATTGAGGATGTGGATTGACTATAGAGCACTCAATAAGAAGACAATAAAAAATCGCTATCCCATTCCCAGGATCGATGAGTCAATAGATGAGCTTCATGGTGTATATTTCTCTAAGATTGACTTGTGTTCGAGGTATCATCAAATAAGAGTGAGGGAGGAGGATGTGCATAAGACAATTTCTAGGTGTCATTATGGGCATGATGAGTTCTTGGTCATGCCATTTGGGTTGACCAATGCCCTTGCTACCTTCCAGTCATGTATCAACTAGGTATTCATTCTACAATTGAGGAATTTTGTTTTGGTTTTCTTTGATGACATTTTGATCTATAGTAGGACATGGGAGGACCATTTGAAGCACATAGATGAGGTGCTTGGCATACTTGAGCAACATTCATTCTACACCAAGATGTCAAAGTGTGAGTTTGGTTTGATTGAAATTTTGTATTTTGGGCATAAGATTTGTGCTCAAGGGGTTAGTGTTGATGAGGAGAAGATCAAGGCAATCTAGGATTGGCCTAGACCAAGGAACTTGTCACAATTGAGAGGATTTGTGGGCTTATGCAACTACTATAGGAAGTTTTTCAAAGGGTTTTCACAACTTGTATTTCCATTGACCAATTTGATGAAGAAGGGGGCATTCACTTGGAGCCCTACAACACAACAAGATTTTGATAAGCTTAATGAGGTAGTGAGTTCATGCCTTGTTTTGGCTATTCTAGATTTCTCACTTCCTTTTGTACTTGAGTGTGATGCTTCAAGAGAGGGTATTGGAGTAGTTTTGACGCAAAATAGACATCCTATAGCGTATGAAAGTAGGAAGCTCAAGGATTCAAAGAAGGTCTTCTCTATTTATGAAAAGGAGATGCTAGCTACCATGCATGCCCTTGCAAAACTCAAACAATACTTGGTTTGTGGAAAATTTGTGGTCAAGATTGATCATAACATCCTCAAGTTCTTCCTCAATTAGTGTGATTTGAATGGTAGGCAACGAAAATGGGTAAGAAAACTTCAATCCTATGATTTTGATAATGAGAATGTGAAGGGAAAGAATAATGTGGTGACTGATGCACTCTCTAGGAAGCCTTATTTATACTCTATGTTTGATATATCAACTGATTGTAAGGCTGCCATAATAGTTGAATATGCCAAAGATCCCTTTGCTACTAACACTTTAGATGGAAAGTTGCATGATGATAGATAGAAGGTGGTTGAAAACCTCATCCTCTACAAAGACTGTGTCTATATTGTACCAAAATCTAACGTTAAGGAGAGGATTATGAGAGCTTGTCATGGCACACCTCTTGCTAGTCAACTAGGTTTCTACAAGAAATATAAGCAAGTAAGAGAGTTTTTTTCATGGAAGGGACTAAAGAATGATTTATTGCAACATGTTAGAGAGTGTTTGGTGAGCCAACAAAACAAGACCGAGCATGTCTTTCAAGTTGGTTTGTTGTAGCCCCTACCCATCCTAAATGAAAAAATGGGAAAACATCTCTATGAATATCTTTGTTATGTTTGATTCTACAAATGGTACTCCTTCCTCTCCATTTGTAAAATGATAAATAAAAGTAGCTATACCCACAACAGGTTGAACCCAAGGGGAAACACACAAATTTGACTTGCAATCATGAAAACATGCATTTATTACAATTGTAGGTTGGCGCCCATGTCTTCTTGTTAGAAATTTCAATCATTTATGCATAAATCTTTCATGAATCGCACATTGGGGCAAGGATGACACCCCATAAATTTGTTGCAAAATGTGACCTAAAGATGGCGTTTTTGATAAAAAGGGGTTTGCAAGCAATAACTCAGGTATGGGCATTGTTTTCTCTTCTTGGATATGTGTCAAAATGCATTTAAAGATTTTCTTGAGCTTCCTCAAATCAAAATCTATTGGTTGCATGCATTAATTGTGTTGCAAAGGGGTAGGTGGTCATACCTTAGAGTCAATGCCATACTTATCTGTGGAGTATTGGGTCATCACTTACCCTTCTAACAATCAGATTCGAGATGTAGGAATTAAATCCTCTGATGCCCTACTAGCAGTTAACGATTGATTGGGCCTTTGTCCTCCATACCGTCTACCAATGTAATGGGAGCAAACAACTCGCCAACATCCTGAAATAAACCATCATATTCATGCCCTATTGGACCATTGAAATTGACCATACTTGTTTTCCAGGGCTAAAGGATGCTAAAATCCTGAAGTCTAAAAACTAATACCTTCATCATGTTGATGACAAAAACTTCATCAAGAGCCAAGGGAAAGAAAGTGTCTTGCAAAGAATACCAAAATCACCTTTGCCCTTAAAAGATAAAAGACACATCGTAAGATATAGGTTTGTTCCTTTCACCTGATAGTCATCAGAAATCAGGTGTTAGGGATGCTAGGGCAAGGTTCAAATTTCCCAATCCCTAATACTAAGGGATAAAGGGAAGAACACGCGCGAAACCCTGACAATTTGATGAAAGAAGTGTTTTCATCACACAAATTGAGAATTGGGCCTCCCATTGATAGCTTACCAAATGGATGGGAGGGTGAGCTTCCCTGAAATCTTGACATATAAAACACAACTTGATTTAGAAAGAGAGGGATTGGGGATTGAGAAGTGGGTAAACATGGGAACAAGTACAAGGGTAAGAAGTAACTCTAAACCTCAACACTTGACAATAAGAACTTAGATAAGATTTCAGTGGGGTTGTAGTGGAGTTTTAGAATATCAGGGATCAAGGAATCAAGGAGATTGTAGGGAGGTAAAGGAAACCCTGATGACCTGAAAGGCTGACAACATCAACACTTATCCATTTTTATAAGGTTTCTAAGTAGGGTTTTGGGAGCAATAAGAATGGAATGCAAGGAAGGCTACCCACGACACTTTGACAAAGTGAAAAACACACCCCTTAGTCGATTTTTAAAGGATTGGAGTGAGGAATCGAGAGCGATAGGGAATGTATGCAAGTATGTGCAACCACAAAACTTCATCACTTCGATAATTTTCACACAACCAATTTTGGATTTTTCAACTTGGGCATTCGACTAAAACATGAAGAGGGGGAAGTAACACAACAACTAGAGGCACAAATTCATGCAAGATGACCCATTTAGGATTTCTTAGATTGGTTATTATGAAGTTTACCTTTGCTCTTCAACATTTGGTATTAAATCTTTGAGTTAAGTTGGACCTTGAAAACGATGAGTTCTCTTTATGTGGTGAATTTTGTTTTCAATGGGAATTGTGTAGGTAATTTTGTTATTTAGGTATAAATTAAATGGCAATCAAGTCTAGAGGACAAAGATTGAAAAATATAATGGAGTGAATTTTTAAATAAACTTAAAATATAAGATCTTATTGTCAAAAGAGATCTCAAGGTTGAAGTTTATAAACAAAAACCATTTGATATGTTTGTAAAAGACTAGGAAAATTTTGATACGAAGATGAGAAGTTTGATTTGGTTGTGTCTTGTAGACTTGGTTCTTCTAAATGTATCGAGCAATGACACCAAGTTAGTAAACTTTGTTACAAACTTAGGGGCTTTATATTACATAGTTTCTTGTTAACACTTTTTTTAGAAGTTGTATTCCATGAGGATGCGAGATGGTGATTTTGTTGTTACCAAACATTTGAATGCTTTCAATATTTTTATTAGTTAGCTTGTATCAATGGACGATATGGATGTTCATTGCAAGATTCACAAGATGTCTTTATTGTGACAATCAATTAGATGACTTCTAAATTGAAGTACAAGAAAGTAGTTGGTACCTTCATAATCTATTAAAATACTTGTTGTTAGAGGTAGGTCTAAATAAAAAACAATAACATAAAAGGAAGCATGAGAAGATCTAAGACTAAGAGAAGAAGAACAAAGTCTCCACATAAATTTAAGGTGAAATGTTGGAACTCTAAAAAGATAAGAATGATAAAGAAAGGAAGACAAAAAAAAATTGACTTCCAATAGATATTGCCTAGATATTTTCTTTATATTTATTTATTTATTCTATTCATAGATGTGATTATACCTCAATGCTTTAAATAGGAGAGATAAAATCATATTTGATATTTGGGTACATATTGTTTACAACAAAGAAGCTTGCATAATAGAGACGAAATTTAGTCTTTGGATGGTTAGTCATGAAACTGTACTAATTTATATGGTAGTTGGCTCGTAGCCTACAGCGAATACCCATCCCATGGGCTGCCATGCATCATCAAGCATTACACTCCGCGACCTCTGCAGTGACTATCCGTATAATAGCAGACTATCCGTTACTTTTGTGATGCAGCCAACTAATTGCAAGTATGTATCTTCCGTGCATTGTCTGGAACGGTGAATTTTTTTTCAAAACCATTGGAAAATGTTTTTACCTCCCCCCATCCAAAACAAATAAAAACAGATGCATTCTGACTTTTTTTTAAGTTATAAAAATCTTCTCAAAGCGGTAGTTATAAAAAAAAATTTATTTGTATTTATATTCTATACATATTATTTATTATAACATATCTTTATGTATTTTATATATAATATATATGCTATTTATTTAATATAATCTAACAATAAATAATATTTTCTGATATATTATTTCATATTATAAAATATATAATAAAATATAATATAATAAATAGAATATATATTAATATATTGTATATTATATATTATATCATATTATTATTAATATATTGTATATTATATATTATATCATATTATTATTTATATATATATATAATCAAAAATTATTATTATATATTATTTCATATTATAAGATATATAATAAAAATAATATGATATAATATACAATATACAATATATAAATATGTATTATATTTATCATATTATTTTTTATTATATTTTATTAATATAAAATTATTATTATATATTATCTAACATATATGATATATTATCTCATATAATAAAATATATAATAAATATGATATATTATATCATATTATTTTTTATTATATATTTGATTATATGAGATAATATATAGGAAAAATTATTATTATATAAATATATATTATTTATTGTTGGATTATATTAAATAAATAATATATATATATTATATATAAAATATAGTATGATATGTTATAATAAATAATATGTATACAATTAAAATAAATTAAAAATAACGTTTTATAACTATAGATTTTTAAACTTAAAAAAATCATAATGCATCCCTTTTTATTTGTGGACGATAAAAAATAAATTTCCTAATTATAATCATCACACTAACCCTAACCTCAATCCTAATTCAAACTCTAACCCTAACATTAATTCTAATTCTAATTCTAACCATGAATCCTAACCCTAAGTTGAAGCCTAATTCTAACTCTAACCCTAAGCCTAATTTTAATCCTAAAGTAAAACAAATTGTAAACCTAATCATAATTATAATCCTAACCCTAGTTCCAACCCTAATTTTAACCCTAATCCTCACCCTAATCATAAATATAACCCTAACTCTAAATCTAATCCTAACTTTAAAACTAAGCTAATTTAACCCTAACCTTAACCTTAACCTTAATTTTTAACATAACTCTAATTCAATCCCTAATCGCACTTCTAAGGTTGTAACCCCAACCCTAATTGTAATCATTTGCCTAACTCTCTCCCAATCATAATTATAACTCTAACCCTAACCATAATTATAAGGTAATTCTAATTATAACACTAGTTCTAATCCTAAGATAATTCTAACCCTACCCCTAATCCTAATTCTAACCCTAACCCTAATTCTTACCCTAAACCTATTTGTAATCATAATCTTAACCTAAATTATAACCATAATTGTAAGATGAGGGTTATTCTTAATTTTACAATAAAGAAACCATTAAACTTGAGGGGAAATATTATCCACATTATATTTATAGGTTTCATATGATTTCATATTTGCATAGATCATGATGATCATAATGCTTTCATGGTTCAACAACCCTATACATGATGACCTCATCCTCTTATCTTAGTTTTCCAAACTAAGGGGCCTACCCCACGCCACTTGTAATTGTAAAGGATTATCATACAATTAGCCTAACTCTCTCCCAATCATAATTATCATATTTGCATAGATCATGATGATCATAATGCTTTCATGGTTCAACAACCCCACACCACTTGTAATTGTAAAGGATTGTAGGGGGCCTACCCCACACCACTTAGAGTTATAATTAGAGTTATAATCATTAGCCTAACTAAGGGACCTACCCCTTAGTTAGCCTAACTAAGGGGCCTAATTGTATGATAATCCTTTACAATTAGCCTAACTCTCTCCCAATCATAAATATGATTGGGAGAGAGTTAGCTAATTGTATGATAATCCTTTACAATTAGTCTAACTCTCTCCCAATCATAATTGTAAAGGATTGTAAGGGGCCTACCCCACACCACTTAGACTTATAATTAGAGTTATAATGATTAGCCTAACTAAGGGGTAGGCCCCTTAGTTAGGCTAATGATTAGAGTTATAATTATGATTGGGTTAGAGTTATAATTATGATTGGGAGAGAGTTAGGCTAATGATTACAATTAGGGTTAGGGTTACAACCTTAGAAGTGTGATTAGGGATTGAATTAGAGTTATGCTCAAAATTAAGGTTAAGGTTAAGGTTAGGGTTAAATTAGCTTAGTTTTAAAGTTAGGATTAGATTTAGAGTTAGGGTTATATTTATGATTAGGGTGAGGATTAGGATTAAAATTAGGGTTGGAACTAGGGTTAGGATTAGAATTATGATTAGGTTTACAATTTGTTTTACTTTAGGATTAAAATTAGGCTTAGGGTTAGAGTTAGAATTAGGCTTCAACTTAGGGTTAGGATTCATGGTTAGAATTAGAATTAGAATTAATGTTAGGGTTAGAGTTTGAATTAGGATTGAGGTTAGGGTTAGTGTGATGATTATAATTAGGAAATTTATTTTTTATCGTCCCCAAATAAAAAGGGATGCATTATGATTTTTTTAAGTTTAAAAATCTATACATATTATTTATTATATCATACTATATTTTATAATATATAATAATAATAATTTTGATTATATATATATATAATATGATATAATATATAATATACAATATATTAACATATATTCTATTTATTATATTATCTTTTATTATATATTTTATAATATGAAATAATATATAGAAAATATTATTTATTGTTAGATTATATTAAATAAATAGCATATATATTATATATAAAATACATAAAGATTTGTTATAGTAAATAATATGTACATAATATAAATACAAATAAAAAAAAATTATAACTACCATTTTGAGAAGATTTTTATAACTTAAAAAAAAAGTCAGAATGCATCTGTTTTTATTTGTTTTGGATGGGGGAAGGTAAAAACATTTGCCAATGGTTTTGAAAAAAAATTCACCGTTCGAGACAATGCACGGAAGATACATACTGACATTGCAATTAGTTACAGACATCACGGGTACGGATAGTCTATTATACGGATAGCCGCTGCCAGGAGGTCGTGGGGAGTGTGTACGTTTGATGCAGGATGGCATGGCAGCCCATGGGATGGGCATTCGTTTTGTAGGCTGCGTAGCCAGCTCCAAATTTATATGGTAGTTGGCTTTATAGGAACATAACGGCCTGTCAACAACTCCAAATGAATAAAACAAACCCATCAACAGCACGTACCCAAGCGCTGATGTCAATTGGCACACTGTACGTTCTCACTGTATCAAACACCACTTCCTCCTCTCCAAGTCATCATCCCACAAGCTATATTTAAAATAATAATAAAAATCAATATAAACACCATGATACAATACAGCAATCATCAGATGCCCACGATTTCCGATCCCATGTCTGCTTTGGAGCCAAAAATAAATTCAGACTATAAAACGCTCTCCTCATCGCAATGCAATCATCATCCACATCCTCTTCAGTACCCACCGCAAGCCCTAAAAAGGTGATAGTGTGCGGCGCGGGCGTAATAGGCGCCTGCACTGCCTACTTCCTGGCACAGAAGGGCGCCCATGTAACAGTGGTCGAAAAGTCGGCCCCCGCCTGCGCCGCTTCGGGAAAGGCCGGCGGCTTCTTAGCCCTCGATTGGTGCGATAGCGGCCCGCTGTCCGCCCTCGCCCGCCGCAGCTTCCACCTCCACGGTGATCTGGCTGACCTCCTAAGCGGATCGACCGTTTACGGCTTCCGCCGGCTTGAAGCTCTGTCCCTAACAATCCGGGAAGGGGATACGCCGAAGCGAGGGCCTAATCTTCCAGCATGGGTCGACGGGTCTGCAACGCTTGCAGCTTCCATTGGGACGCCTCAGACGACAGCTCAGTTACACCCGTATCTTTTCACCCGGACGATTCTAGATACGGCTGTGGAGAAGTATGGAGTCACTGTGGTTAAGGGTGAGGTCAAGGAAGTGAGGTTGAGTGACAATAATGTTGCGAGTGGGGTTGTGGTGGATGATGGGGAGGTTTTGTTGGGGGAGTGTGTGGTTTTGGCGATGGGGCCCTGGTCCGCTAAGAGCCCGGTCTTATCTGGGCTTTGCAGGATTTGGGGGGTTAAGGTGCATAGCATTGTGTTGAGGCCACAGGTGCCCGAAGCCATAGGACCGCAGGCTTTGTTTCTGAATTATGAGACCGCGGAGGGCGTGTCCATGGATCCCGAGGTGTACCCACGTCCCTCAGGTCAGGCTTTCTTAAAGTGTTCATTTCTTTTCCAGTGTCGTCTTTTCTTTTTTTTCATATTTATAAACATGACTTTGCATATGTTACATTTTAGTGTTGAATACCTGTAATAGTATTTGTTGATTTTATTATTAGATGTGATATTAAAATTAAAATTTAATTAAAATATATATTTTTAAATAAATTATATAAAAAATAGGATATTAAAAATATATAATTTAATATATAAGTGTTCAGTTTGTTTAACTCACATCCTACTTGTTAGGCTTCAGTTTTTTATATTTATAAACATGACTCTTCATGTATTACATTTAAAGTGTTGAATACCTGTAATAGTATTTGTTGATTTTATAATTAGATGTGATATTAAAATTAAAATTTAATTAAAATATATATTTTTATATAAATTATATGAAAAATAAGATACTAAAAATATATAATTTAATATATAAGTTAAATTAATTTTTTTTCTTTATATTTAAAATTTTTTCTAATAAATGTCTTTAAAAAAGTTACATATATTTATCAATTTTTTTAACAAAAGTTTGGTCAATTAAAATGATTCTAAATGAACACAATATAAGATGTCCAATTTGTTTAAGAACTTAATACTCACATCCTACTTGTTAGGCTTCAGTTTTTATTGAACTATTTATTTCATTTATATTATTTTCTTTCTTTTTTAATAAACCCTCTGTTACATTTTAAATGTTTCATGATTAATTATTGATGAATATGTTTCTTTGTTCAGTTTTTTCTCATAAATTCAAAAAAAATATATTTCTACAAGCATCTAAAAAGATATATATTTTTTGTCCATGTATTCAAAATATATATCTTCAAACTGATTTTACAATTAAAAAAGTTTTTTATTTTTAATATTTATTTATTTTATTAATATTTTATATAAATTACACATTTGTTAAATCATATATAACTTAAAAAATTGTTAATATGTATATTTTAAAAACTAAAAAATTTATTAAAAGGAGATTTTTATACTTTAAAAAATCATGCTAATTATATACCAATGTTCCTTGAGTTTCGGAGGACCTGGGGGGCGGGGGACGTGTTTCCGAGATGGGAGACGGGGGGCCTAAATTGGGGGACGGCGGGGGGACGGCGGCGGGGGGGCGGCGGGGGGGTGGCGCTAAAATACATATAGTACTTGAAAATTAAAACTTAAAAGATTAATAATTTAATTGTCTAAACTCTAAACACAATAACACATTGCAATAATATATCATTTCATTGACATTGGAAATGCAACAAGAACTATATCAAATGGAATGCAATGATTGCAGGATATGCAGTTGTTGTTGCACTGCAACAACAACTGCATATCCTGCAATCATTGCATTCTAATTTCTGATTCCATTTATTTGCTCATACTCATAGAGATGTCCGCTCATGGAATGCAAATTATGCAATGGTTGCAATTATTATTAATTTATTTGCTAACTCACAGAGATGTCCGCTCATGGAATGTAATGGTCGCGCAGCTTGCAGTTGCAATTATTATTAATTTATTTGCTAACTCACAGAGATGTCCGCTCATGGAATGCAATGGTCGCGCGGCTTCTGCAAACCCCGCAACCATTGCATTCCATGAGCGGACATCTCTGTGGCGCTCAAAAAACCAGGTTTCAACGTTTTGCATACAATGAAAATGAAATCGCGAGCCAAAACGAAGGGTTCGAAAAATGAAATACCTCAAATGCAGTCGAATGCACCAGACTCCAGTCAAAAAACCCTGCGGCTGCTATGTAAAATGATATAATTTCATCAAATGAAGTATAATAAAACTTAGGTTAAAATGTTTTAACCAATTTTTAACGGCGTTTCCATGCGGCGTTTCCAGCCAAAGCGTTACGATATAGCGCCAAAAGTCGAAGCGTCTCCCTTCGAGGCGAAGGGGGCGATGCAGCGAGGCGAAGCGGAGGGCGTTTCAATCTCTCCCGGAATCTCGGAAAAGCGTCGATCTCGAAGCCTTGTTGGTGTTGTTTTGAGGGGGCCAGCGTCCAGGTGGGTTTTCTTCGGTATATACATTGAATCCTAAGATTCTATCTTTAATTGTGGGCCAACGGTTCCTAAGTATGCCTCAAATTCCAGTCAACTTCCCTCTGAATATTATTTTGGTGTTATATCTAAAATGCATTTAGTGGGAGGGGTGTTATTTTGTTTTTTCAGTATAGATATGATTCTTTATTGTTAGTGAATGTTCAGCGAGAAGAGAATTTTTCTCGTTGATTGAGTCTGATAGTCTGCAATACACCTTAATTTCTTGATTCTCAAGTCAATGACCTTCCTAATGAGCAATGTCGTGTAAACATCACTCTTCAATTTAGGGTCCATAGGTCTTTATGTTCCATGCAGGGAAGAATAAACTTGAGTTGGATTAAGGTGACAATCTAAAACTATAATTTAGATTTTTGAAATTATATACACGTATATACACACTTAATACAATCAGCCTTTGAGTTTGATACCATGCTTAAAGAGAGGTCTAGAACTTAGACCTGATTTTTCTGTACCAAAATATAATTGAAATCTAGATAAAAGAAAACTAATTATCTATTTTAGAAACTCAATGTTTCCAAATCTCTCACTTCTATATCTTTTTTCAGATTTGTGATGTGGGAAAGGATCACCCACCCTTTATATTAAGTATAAAAAAGAAATACATATCAGGTGTGAAAATTCTCTACCAGTGAAAAAAAACCTTACCGTTGAATTGAGGACAACTACCCAAGAGGGAACTCCAAAAGCAAACAGCCTCCTACTACTACTAACCGCCAGTCCATGAGCATAACTACCCCTTCTCGTCATGGGAATGAAGAGTAATATTGTGTTAAATCTTGTCTTCCTTTATAGAAGATGGATTCTTCATTTTAAACTATGGGATACCATCCAAACATCTGTACTATCAACCATAGGATCATTGATCGGTCGATGCTCCTCTGTTTTAGTGGCGGATGGAAGAGGAGCATTCCTATGTGGGGTCCTAGGAGAAACTCCCTCGGCCTTTGAAGGAGAAGAGCTGTTGATAGGTGAATTAGGGATCTTAGAAGAGGATATGGGCTCCTAAGAAACAAGAATTTCAAAATCTGAAAACCATATCCAGAAAAATATGGTGATGGCTTGGATCACCCCCTTTCCACCATGTTGCATGCTTCGTAGATTTTATCCTATTTACTGTGGTGACAGCTCTTGGGCAAACATCTGACAAAGGCCCAAATGTCTTGCGGTTTAACAAGATCAGCACTTGAATGCTATTCCTTCATAATCGATTTATTGTTTCAAAGTTCTGTTACTAACCTTGAGCCTAATTTCAGCCGGTAATTGCTTGGAGAGAACTATTTGCACAAGAATCTGAGCGAAGGTGAACAAAGAAGGAAGCTGGGGTTTTTCAAGATTGAAGTGAATTTCCCAATGGAGTTTCTGATGAAGGAAAGACAAGGGATGCCCAAAAAATGCAGCGGGAGCTTAAGAACTTGGACCCAAATTGGAACTACTGAAAATGTCTCAATAAGAGGATTGAAATCAAGGTATCATGGCTTTAGACATAGAGAACCTTTATCCCAAGAGAAATCTTCACTCTTTGTAGAACCACAGATTACAAGGAATAAGCCTTTCGCACACGGGCGGGCATAAGGAAATTTCTTCCTCCAAGAAGGGCTTCCAATTTTTTTGATATCTATTCATTTTACTTTTAAGTTAGCCAAGCTTGGCCAGAAATTGTGGAACTAACAAATCAAAGTGTGTTCCAGAGGGCTCTAGGAAAATTCACTGCCAATGATTTACGGCGCTCAAGGAAAATTCACCACCAACTATTCATCGTGGCGAAAAATTCATCGCATTAAAAGTTCAGATTGATTTTCTGTGGTGGTGAATTGTTGGTGGTGAATTTTTCTTGAGGTGAATTTGTCATGGTGGTGAATTTTCCCGCGGTGAATTGTTGGCGGTGAATTTGCCTGAGTGCCTTCTTAGCATTTAAAACTTCTTCCCTGAAGTCCTCAGTTGTTAACCTCGAATGTTGAACCCCGACATCAGGAGGAGAAGACATTTATGATTTGAAGACCCTATATTTGGACCAAGCATTTGAGGATGGAAAATTGGATTTCGTGGTTGTTGTAGACACAAAGGTCTTCGCACCCTTGGGAGACACAGAGGTATTTGTGCTTGTGGAGGATCCAAGAGCACATGTAGAGTGTAGATCTAAGCGTATCGGGGTTGTCTAGTGATTGAGCATCAATCATAGAGGTTGCAAAAATTTGTTCGAGAATGGCAGAATGGAGTGTAATGGTGGAAGACCTTATCCTTGCCTGCACACACGAGTGCAAGAATTTAATTGTAGAAGGAGATTCTTTAGCGCGCTCTAGTTGGTTAGCTAAGCCGTTGTTGTATTAAGCCTTATTAGAGTAATGATTTCAAGTACTACTCCTCCCATTATTATCGAGGATGCAATAATGTGGTGGACCTCCTTGCCAGTCATGCGGTGGCCTTCGATCCCATTTCTTGTTTGTTGTTGGATAACAGGGAGGTTTGGAATGGTCTAGACAAGAATATTCTTTTTGAAAAACCACCATAGTTAATCTTTTCCATTTGTTTAGATAAGGTTTGGTAGCAGTCTGTGTCTAGAACAAGGCTCTCTAGGCCTTGTCTCTAATGGCCCGTGCTAGGTGTTGGTTGACAGATTTGTCACTTTAGTTTATACTCCATTTGCCCATAACAGTGACAACCTAACCAACAGTTGAGTCACTTGCAATGATTGTTGCAAGCGCCGTCTGCTTGTTTTACAAGGTGCAACTACCTTCAAATGGTTTGCAATGAATGAGAAGATGGGGTATGCTTTTAACTGGAAAGCAGAAAAGGTAAACTACCATCTACCCATAACCATGAAATAGATGTGAAAACTAATTTTAGATTGGAGTGAATGCGGAAAAATGACACAAAGTTCACCTCTCCCACACCCACGTACGATATCCAGGGAAAGAAAGAACAACAAATTCTTTTTAGGAGTATTTCAATTCAAATCCAAAGTTTTAGAATTAAATGCATATACAACCCATTATAACAGAATGACATGGAAGAATAACCACAAGGAAACACAGTTCATTGCCATTTAAAGAAAATATTAAGAAATTCAAAGATTCAAAATTATCTTTTTTATTTCTCCATAGCCAAAACATGAGTTCATAGACTCTATATTTCTGTACAACGAAATTGCATGAAAATATAACCTAGCTGCTCCCTTGTTCCCTCCAAAATAGCTAAGCTTCCTTTTCCCGAAAAGTTTTAGTCTTTATATAATTTTCCAAACCAAAAATGTATCTAAA
>VDFB02324462.1:0-29006 GCA_007258455.2 Sequoia sempervirens | reverse complement strand
TGTTGGATTTCTATTAAGGTTAGGGTTAGGGTCAGGGTTAGGATTTATAAGGTTGGATTTAAGGAACAATTAGGATTAGGCTTGAATTAGGGACATTGTTAGGGTTAAGGATCAATTAGGACTAGGGTTCAATTAAGGTTAGGGTTCAAAATGGTTTAATTAGAGTTCAAATAGGGTTAACGTCATGTCAAGGTTAGGGCTTCTTGATTATAATTTATTTAAGGTTAGGGTTAAATTTAGGGTTATGGGATAAATTTTGAGGTAAAGGTTAGGTTTTTTATTGGTGTTAGGGTTAAAGTTAGGGTTATAGAATAAATTTTGAGGTAAAGGTTAGGTTAGAGTTCTATGATAAAGTTTTGGGTTAGGGTTAGGGTTAGAATTAAATTAGGAATATGATTAGGATTATAATTATGGTAAGAGTTTACATTCAATTAGTATTTAATTAGGGTCATGATTGGGGTTTATATTCAATTAATGTTAGGGTTCAACTAGGTTAAGATTATGATTTAATTAAGGTTAAGGTTATTAACCATAAACCTAATTATAATAATAATTGTAACCATATAGTTAATCCAATATAATGCTAATTCTAATCCAAACTATAATCTTCATCCTAAATCTTACCTTATAAGCGTAACCCCAAGGTTTATCTAGAGAACCTTGATCATAATTATATTAATAACCCTAACCCTAGCATGATTATAATCCTAAATGTAAACCTAACCCTAACACTAATTCTAATTTTAACCTTAACCCTAACCATTATTCTAATCTAACCCTGATCCTAATCTTAATCCTAATCCTAACACTAATTGTAACTTTGACCCTAACCCTAAAATTAATCCTAAGTTACCTAACACTAATCATAACCCTAAAGTTAATCCTAACATTAATTCTAACACTAATTCTAACCCTAGTTATAACCCTAAACCTAACCTTGAACCTAATCCTAAACCTAATCCTAACCCTGACCCTAACCCTAACCCTAACCCTAACCCTAACCCTAACCTTGACCCTAACCCTAAAACTACCCCTAACCCTAACCCTAACCTTCAACCTAATTCTATCTCTAACCATAATCATAACTTTAATCATAATCTCAATCCTAATATTAACGACAACCATAGTTTTATCTCTAACCCTAACCCTACATTTGGTCCTAATTCTATTTTTAAATCCAAACCCTAGCCCTAATCCTAATGGTAGCCCTAAACCTAATCCTAACACTAATCCCAACCCTAATCTCAATTTTATCTATAATCATAACCCTGACACTAATCCCAATTGTAATCTTAATTCTATCTCTAACCCTGACCCTAACCATAATCTTAATCCCAATCCTTGCAATAACCATAATCTTATATCTAGTTGTAACCCTACTCCTAATTCTATTTCAATCTTTAACACTAACCCTAACCCTAATCCCAATACTAACATAACTGCAACTATAATGCTAATTTTATTTGTAAACCTAATGATAACCCTGATATTGATCCTAATCATAATATTGACCCTAACCATAACCCTAATCTTGATCCTATTCTTAATACTGACCCTAAACCTAATTCTATATCTAACCCTAATTCTACCCTTTATTCTAATTTTATCTCTAAACCTAACCCTAACCCTAATCCTAATGCTAACCCTAAGCAAAATCCTAATTCTATATCTAGTTCCCTAACCCTAACCTTAATAATAACACTAACCCCAACCCAATCATGATTTTATCCCTAACCCTAATCTTGATGCTAGCCCTAACCTAATACTAATGTTAACCCCAACTCTAATCCTAATTTATCTCCAACCCTAACCTTGATCCTGATACTAACACTAACCCCAATTGTATTCCTAAAATTCTATCTCTAACCTAACCATAACCCTAAGAAATTGATTAAAAAATAGGTGCCTTGAGAAGGATATCTATAATGTATTTTAAATAACTTCTAAACTTAGGGTTTATGTTTAGGTTCAATTATGGTCAGGGTTATAATTTTATATTGTAAGTGTTAGGTTAGGGTAAGGGTTCAATTAGTATTATAGTTAGAATTAGGGTTGCCATTATAATTAGGGTTAGTGTTAGATTTAGAACTATGAATAGAGTTATAATTATGGTTAGGGTTAGAATACAAATTAGGGTTAGTATTAGAATTATGATAAGGGTTAGGGTTATAATTCAATTAGGGTTAGGGTTAGGTTTAAGACTAGATTTAGAATTCAATAAGAAATAGGGTTCAATTAGGGTTAGCATTAGGGTTTGTGTTATGGTTTAGGTTCAATTAGGGCTATCTTCAAGTTTAATTAGGGTTAGGGTTCATGTTCAATTAAGGTTAGTGTAGCATAGAAAAAAGTGCACCTTGCTTGATTCAAGAATAATTAATGATAAATTGGACCTAACGATGCCTCGATTTAGTGTTGTGAGTTGTTTAACACATCCACATTAGGTCCTAGGCCCTTGCAAACTGAACAAAATGTATTTATCGATGTCTTGTAAAGGTGTTGTAAATGACTTTCACACTTTTCTAGACTTTTATTAAGCATTTAAATCTAATGGACCTTTTTTTTCCCTTAATTCAATGTTGTAAAATATATTTAATGACATTCTCACATTAATCTAGAAGGCTTGTAAATTAAACCTAGTTTTAATCTAGTGTTGTAATTTGTTTTACACATTCACATTGGATCTTGTGCCTTTCTAGGCTAAGTGGATCTCATTTTAGTGTTGTAGAGTGTATTTAACCACACTTTCACATTGAACTTTGTGTCCCTGGCCCTAATCAACCTTTATATCATCATTAATAGGCCCCTATGACCCCATATTGTGCATCCCGAGGCATAATTTGATCAAAAACCCGACTAGATCAACATATGAACTTAATTTATGCATTCCCCAACACTTTAGCTAGCAAAATGGCCCATGTGGGACCCATTCACCACTTTGGGTGGATGAGTCCCATTTGAGCTATTTTTAGAGTTTGAGCAAGGAAAACTAGGTTTTAAGTTTAATTTTCTTCAATGTTGGCCTTGGAGATCGAATTTATGGGCATTTGAGTGGATTGCCTATATAAACAAGCTTATAAATCATTATTTAATCCATTCATCATCCATTCATTATCTATCCATCATCCATTCATCCATGTTGTCAAGTCAAGCACTTTAGGGTTAAGCATTTCAAGTCTTCACAAGGTCATCAAGATAGCTTTCAAGATCATTTATGAGGCATTCAAGGGAAAATTCTTCATCTATTGTTGCAAAAATTCAAGATCCATCATCATGGAAAGTTTCTAGTTGCATTACTTCATATTCATGCTTCATTATCTTGTTTCATCATTTTGGTTTAATTACCTAAACGAGGTTTGACTAGGGCAAACCCCTATTCCCTAACAATCAACATTTTCTCTCTCTTTGTGTGACTGCATATCTAGATGCTTTGAAGGCTTGGAGATGATTAAATATTAGGTTTCAAACTCGTTGAAGTCATCTCCCTATTGACAAGGTCAAAATCTTCACAAAAAGTCACTTACAGTCCTAAAAATCAGGGTTTCGTATCTGGATACCTGGAGGAACAAAAAGAGCAGACTAAGAGCTATAGATTCCACTTTTGAGTTTTCAAAAAATCAAAGTGGACTCATTCGCCATTAGTGGTGAATGAGTCCCAATGTACCTATTTTTCAGAGATTTTTGTGGATTTGGATACCCATTTGCCTAAACTTGCTCCAATGCAATTTTCCAGAACTAAGATTGTTTTGCCTAGAATGGTGAATGAGTCCCACCAACTTTAAAAATCAACATCTTCAAGATTTCAAAGTTCCATTCCATCCTCAATAAGTCTCCAGGTGCACACTTTCAGTTTTACAGTTTTCTGTTTTGTTTCATTATCATTTCTAGGTCATTTAGCATATGTTTGCATATCATGTTGTGTTTTCAAACATTTCGTGTTTTCCAAGTTTGCACTTGGTGTTGAACCCCTTATTCAACCTTTTCTAATCCCAAACCCTATCCTAGGATACCTTATTGTCATATCTTTTCCATCCTTCTTTGGGGGAAGATCTCCAAGGTGTCCTTGAGTGTGAACATTGTGAAATTAGATCCCTTTCTTTAACAAGGAAGTGAAGCATCCATTTTTGGTGTCCACAGTTAGGTTAAGGCTTATGGTTATGTTTATGGTTAGGGTTATAGCATAAAGCTTGGGGTAAGCGTTTGGGTTCAATTAGGCTTACAATTAGGGTTGAATTTTAATCAGGGTTAGGTGTTATGACTAGAGTTAGGGTTGGATTTAGGGTAGGGTTACATTTGGGGATTAATTAGTTAAGACCAGGGTTTAATTAAGGTCAAAATTTAATCAAGATAGGGTTAGGGTTCAATTGGTGCTCAATTAGGGCTAGGGTTTTAGGAAAATGTTTGGGGTTAGGGTTAGGGTTGGGTTTGGAGTTAGGGATGATGTTAGAGTAAGGGTTATGGTTAGGATTACAATTAGGATTTAATTAAGGTCAAAATTTAATTAGGATAGTGTTAGGGTTCAATTGGTGTTCAATTAGGGTTAGGGTTCTAGGATAAAGTTAAGGGTTGGGGTTAGGGTTGGGTTTGGAGTTAGGGTTAAAATTATGGTTACATTTATAGTTAGGATTTAATTAGGGTTTATATTAAATAAGGGTTAGGGTTCAACTAGGGTTATGATTAAGGTTTGGTTACAATTAGGGTTAAAGTTAGGTTAGGGTTAGGGTTTAATTAGGGTTATAATTAAGGGTAGACATAGGATAATGTTAGGATTAGAATTAAGGTTAGTATTATGGTTAGCATTGGGGTTTGAATTGAACCCTAAGCCTAACCCTAATTCTAAAAATAGCACTAATTTAAATTTAACCATAACCCTAATTCTAATCATAATCCTACCCCTTAACCTAACCATAATTTTATATCTAACTGTAACCCTAACCTTAACCCTTAACTTAAACCTAACCTTTAACCCTAACCATAATTTTATCTCTAACTGTTATTGAAACCTTAACCCTAATAATAATCCTAACCCTAACCCTAACTTTAATTCAATCGCTAATCATAACCATAGCCATAACACTAACCCTAATCTAACCCCAACCTTAACCATAACCCTAGCCCTAACTTTAATCCTTACAATGATCTTAAATATATATGTTAATTCTATTTTTGACCCTAATCCTAACCCTAACCCTAATTCATTTAATGTATTACATGTTGCGCTACAAATATTACTAGCATATATATATATATATATTAATAATATATATATATATATGAGTTAATAATAGTATGTATATATATATAGCTAATAATATATATATATATATATATATATTAATAATATATATATATATATATTAATAATATATATTAATAATATATATATATATATATATATTAATAATATATATATATATATATTAATATATATATATATAATAATATATATATATACATACTAACATACTAATATCAACACATACTATCAACACACACATAATCAATGTAACACATCATCAACATACACATTACTAATAATACATGTATACACACACATCAACAACACATACATACATAATAATCAACATACATACAATAACAACACATACATATTAATATTATCAATCGCAACACACATACACATATCATCAACATACCATCACACATAATAATAACAATACATACATAATAACAATACATACAATAACAAATACACAATATCAACACACATACACATCAACACACACACAACACACAAATACACATCATCAACACATACACATCAACATACATACATTACCAACAACATACAATACCTAATATATATATATATATTATTAATATATATATTATTAATATATATGTATTATTACATATATATATATATATATTATTATATATATATATATAATAATATATATTATATATATTATTAAAATATGTCGAGAGATATCCTTCTCGAGACATCTATTGCACTTTTATTAGAGAAATTGATTAAAAAAATAAACGCCTTGAGAAGGATATTTCTCGGTGTATATATATTTTTTTATATATAGTAATTAATTAAAGAGAAGAAAACTTGATTATTGTAATTACTTTGTAGTATGGTTGAAAGTATAGTTGATAATAACCAATTAAAATTAGAAGGCAATTTTATTTGGCTAATGAATACTATAAATATTTGGTGCAATATTTAAATCACTATATTATTTTAAAAATATTAAATTTAATAATTATAAAATTATAAATAATTTGTTGGTTCTATAAAACTAGAAACATATAATTATCAATATTATAAAGTTTTGAAAACCTAATTATAAATAAATATATGTTATATATTTAAAGAATATAAGAAATAAAATAACTAAAAAGGATTTTAGGAAGAAGACAATTCTATCACCCAAATTGCCTAAAAAAATCATAATTAACAAGGTTGACTCTGAAACACGCTTGGAATGAAGTGGAATGTTTTTGATGTGCATGAGGCCAAAGATAACCTCAGGGACAAACAAATTCCTTTGTCTACGTGTGGCTTTTCTTTGTTGCATATACACAACCAACTCTTTGCTCTACATGACCCAATATAATGACATTCTTGTATCACAAAGATAAATACTGAGGTGTCGAGTGTGCCAACAAATATAAAACCAATGTCTCCCTTCTTAATGATGCTAAGAATGAGACTTTGTGGCTAAAGTTATTGAAGGACAATTAGAAGTGACTGAGCCACATCGATCAAATCAAATACATATCTTTGTAGAAGAAGGTGACCAATTAATCGCCATTGACATCAAAATTCTTTACACATATGTTAAAGGCACATACAAGGAAATATAAAATCTTATATATTTGAAATAATAGAACATATGAGCAAAAATCTTATATATTTGAAGTTATGGGGCATATGAGCAAAAATCTCATATATTTGAAATAATGGGGCATATGAGCAAAAATATTATATATTTGAAATAATAGAACATAGAGCAAGTTAAAGTCCAACATATCAAATTTAAATTTCAACTTGAAAAATTACCCAGATGATTGAATTTGGACGAGTCATTAAAAGTTACAATGTTTTAAGAGTCTCTTATATAATATTTTAAGAGTCTCTTATATAATATGTGCTTTACCTCATGAATCATCTTTCATAATTTTTTGATGCTAATGAAATGAAACTAAAAATATTAATCAATCATAATAAAAAATAAAATATACTTTTGATACGTATAAAAAATAAAATATATTAATCAAATCATATTATTAATAATTATTTTTAAAAATTGATTTAATTAAAAAGTTTACATCTTTACTCTAGAACAAAAATATTTATTGAATTTTAAAAAAGTATCTTATAATTTGTTAACAAATTCAATTACCAATAATTAATTAAGCAATACTGATTCAAGTGCGAATAACAATAAACATTAAGAAAAATTGTTAAAACGCGCCTTAAAATTCATGTTCAAAGAATCGCAGCACAATCCCTAACCTAAACCCTAACGTCTCTCCCTAACACCCCATAAACCCTAGAAATCCCATTCTCGATTATTTGGTTCTTCACTCTCTATATTTTCAGACTGCTCCGCATAATTCAGAAAGCCGCAAACATCTTGTGCAAGTCAGAGTAATCTGCAAGCGAGGAGAATATATATTTTTTCTGTGGCAGTTTACGATGGAGTTTTGGGGTAAGCCTTCGGTTATTATTTCAAAGGCATTTTTTCGCTCTCTTTTTGTTTTAATTTGCTGCGAAGTTCAGTCTGTTTGACGAATTTGTTGGGTATTTTAATCTTTGATGTACGAATGAGCTGTTTGTATTGCATTGTGTTTATGTGTGCCGTGCTATATTATCTTTGTTTTAGGTCTTGTTATTGTGTTCACTGTGTAATCCCGAATACGATGCGCTCAAGAGAATAATTTTGGCAGCTTTTTAAGGTTTTATTTGTTGTTTTTAAGTCCGAAAAATCTACGGTTCTGTAAGCCGTCTTTACGACTGGTTTGAGATTTTAGCAGCTCGTGTTTTATTTTGTTCTGTTTTATTCCGTATCATCTAGGGTACTATTTACCTTTTTCTTGGGCGCGGAATGAGTTTTCCGGGTTTGCAATATGTATGGGTTTATAATGAGTTTTTATTTTTGTGGTATTTATTATATGTGGTCGTACATTTCATTTTCTTCTTCAGTTCATCTTTAGTAGTGGTCTATATGCATAATGACATTGTTTGTTGGCTAAATAACATTTACTGTGTTATTGAAAACAGGAGTTGAAGTGAAGCCTGGAAAGCATCTGGGATGCAGTCCCGGAGAAGATAAATATATTCATTTATCTCAGGTTTTCTTCCGTTACCCTATTTTTAAAATTATTTACAGATAGCATCTCTTTGATATACGCGCTCGAGGGATTTTATGGTTTATTTTGGGGTTCTTTAGTGCTGGTTGTGTGTGGCTTATGATTGGGTTTATAGGATTTATTAATTTTGGTTGAAGGGGTTTCTGATGTTGTTGCAGGGTTGAATGTTTCTCATGTGCGAATTTTGTGATTAGGTCTATGGAGGGATTTTGTCGGATGTTTGCTGGGCTTAATGTCGGGGTTTTAATGTTTGGTAGTTATGGGTGGGCTTTGTATTATTCTGTTTGGGATATGCTGACTGGGTATTGTAGAGTTTATGTCTGGGTAGTGTAGAGTAAATGCTTTAGTTATATATTGGGCAGACTGACGTGTTATTAGGGTTTATGTTTGGTGTGTGACAGTTTCATTTGGTGTTTCACAGAACTTTTAGATGGGGTCTTGTTGGGTTTTAGGTTCTATGTTTGAGTATTTGTCGGGGCTTATGACTTTGATTGTGGGATTCTGTAAGCTTGGCGTTTGTGTTTTTGTCAGCTTGAAGTTGTGCCTTGCTATGATTTGTCTTATAGCCTGCTGTTTGGTTGTAGGTAGCAATTGGGGAAGGGTCAAAATCAAGTGAAAGAGTAGCAGTTTATATTCATGTTGATGGGAAGAAAATCATGATTGGAAGTTGTCAGCATGGAAGCTGTGATCAGTTTGGACTGGATTTGGTATTTGAAAAGGATTTCAAGATCTCTCATACTTCAAAGTCGGCTAGTGTTTTTTGTTGTGGATATACCACATTTATTCAGGAGGAAGATGAATATCCTTGGTGTTTTAGTTGTTGCTAGTTCTTTTACATGAATGTTGAAACCTTATAAATCATACTTCCTCTGGACTTTTGTATTATAAATAAGTTCTTGATCTTGGTTTCATGCTCGAGCTGTTTTAGATGTATACTGACACTTCCGGAAAAAAATGACTTGAATACTTTTGTATACTGAAAACTTCCTTAACTTGTTTCTTCTTCTTGCTGAGCACATTTGGAAGCCTAAATGGAGAAGATGAAGGTACTTATTAGCCTATGTGTTTGTGTTAAGTCATTTGCTGGTTTTGTTTGTCCGAATTTGACATTTGTCAGTGTGATTACTGTAGATGATGATGAATCGGAATCAGAAGATGAAGAAATGCCACCATCAGTTATAACTGCAAAAGAGAATGGAGGTTAGTTATTGCTTTTTGTGGTAGCAATCTAACTTGAAAAGATGATTGTGTAGGTATGCATATTTTATTGTATTACTCGTAAATTTTAACATGGAATTTGTATTTTTTTTTCTTTCTCCAGGCAAACAACCTGTGAAATCTGAGAAGGTTGAAAAGTCTGAATCTGGGTCTGTAGCTATGCCAGGGAAATCCAATAAAGAAGGGATGAAAGTGAAGGGAGAGACACCAAAGCAACCAGCCAAAGTTGAGAAGGATGACGATTCTGATGATGATGAAGATGAGGTTTGGAATTTATATTGAGTTGCACAAGGAATTGTTTTACTTGTGTTGGAAGACAATTTGTAGACATGTGGTTGCTTTTCACTTGTTTCCCTGTTGATGCCAACTTTTTGCATCTATTAATTTGTCAATCTGCTGTATTTGTTTAAGACTTATTCTTTGCATGCAATAGGATATGGAAGATCTTAGTGGAAGTGAGGATGACGATGAAGAAGACGAAGATAGTGATGAAGATGATGAAGATGAGTCTGATGAGGAAACTCCAAAGGTACGATTACGTTTGTTTTGCTATTACACATCTTGTCTTTTGAGGTCATAATTTATTCAGTTAGAAATGGATTATATTTTAGGCACCTGCTGGCAAGAAGAGGCCTGTGCCAGATTCAGCTGCTAAGACACTGGTATCTGATAAGAAGGCCAAGTTTGCTACACCTGAAGGTCATAAAACAGGTTAGCTATATAACTGTTTTTAAGTTTTCTTACTATGTGTTCGTTGTGTTTTATGGCTGTGTTTGAGTTGATCAATTTTAAATGGTTGGTACATCTACAAATATATATTTTTGTTATGTGTGATAGCCTTTGTGATTCTCATACAATGGATGAGTCCTTTCTGGGAAGAAGGACAATCATTTTTCAGGTTGTTGGGGAGAATAATTTTATACCCTTTTTGTGGGCAACTGAATTTGTTGAATTCTTTTAGGTTTGCTGAACTTAGTTGCATTATTAGCAGATAAAGTACAGAATAAAGTGGCAAAATACAGAATAAAGTGATTCTCAATTTATGCATTAGTTTCTGAAGTAGAAAATGCTTATGTTGACGGTTTGACTAAGATGACTTTCCAATTATCTATATTAAGGGGATCTGAGCCCACTGCATCCAAGATTTTTTTTTTTTTGATTTTTAGATTTTCAGGGTGTATTACTGGTTTATAAGAACATAAAATATCTATCAAAGTCTAGATTATTTCTCCCCAATAACTCACCTTTCTTGTATTTTAATCACTAGATCGTTAGAAGTAAATTTTATGTTACAGATGGATCTCAAGTTGGCTATGATCCTGGTGTCACCTATATGCTAGGAGACACTCTTTATTTCAGGTCCATCAAAAACATTTCCTCAATGGCATACTGCGTAGTCATTCCTTTTTTGTATTTCAAGCAATGATTATATTAGTAGTCAGTCCTAAAACTTGTGACATTGCCTTCGGGGTCATATTTGACATTACACAATTCACAATGTATTTCCTAAGTTGGAATTGGAACTTCCAAGTACGAGGGAAGGCATTGTAGTACACCCTATGAAGGCAGCAAATTATATTTGAAAACTATTTGAGTATTTTATCATAGCAATGACATAATGCTTTAGCCATGAACAAGCGCATCATAGCTACAATGGAATTATTATCTAGGTTTTTGTGTGTTAATGCAGTTGATCTTGGCTTTTGAATTCATTAAGCATGAAACATTTTTGGCACAACTGGTTGATACTTGTATAACTTCTGTGAGTAAACATTAATCTTCGATGTTGTGAAGCAAATTTTAGATGGGTATCATTTGATTTCAATTAACTTCTGCCAAGCAAGTTGAGCTGAATGTCTTTCCAATAACTGTTTGCATAATTGTTAAAAAGTTTCAAGTTCTAAGTAAGAACACCAATAATTCCCATAAATAATTAGTGGACGTGCGGAGCAGACAAGGTAGCTGCTCGAGAGTATTGGGAAAGTCTGATCCTTGCAGGGAAGGGAAAGGAAGGTAATAATTAGTATAAAGTCAATGTGTTAGGTTCTGTTAAGAGTTTGGGTATGAAAATTCTCAGGATGCTCATATAGTGATGCCATATAGACATTTCTTTATTGTTTTGGTTATTGATGTCCAATGTTTGTTTTATATTTACAGGTGATAACAAGAAAAATGTGCATGTTGCAACTCCTCATCCTGGAGCAAAGGAAGGTGGCAAAAAGGGTAAAGAGACACCTGGAGGACCAAAGCAGCAGACACCTGCATCAAAAGAGGTAACAACTAGTTTTTTTCTTTGGATCTCAAATCAGTTAATGAAAATATGTAATTATGGTTAAGACTAACTTTTTGAACTGTTTATTGCTGGAACTTAGACTCCAAAATCAAATGCTTCTACACCTGCATCAGGAAAAAATTTTAGCTGTCAACAATGCCAGAGGTTGGTGCTCTTGATTTGACATTTCGTTTTGTATAGCATCATTGCTTGTAGTTGATGTCAATTTTTGGCTTAAGCATATAGATTGAACTTAAGTGCAGCGCTCGTAAATGTAAAATGATACAATATTAATACATATTATTTTGGGTGGTCAGGGTGGGACTAATTTTGATTTCTTTCTTTCAGGACCTTCGTTTCAGAGGCTGCATTGAACAGCCACAATAGTGCAAAGCATGGTGATAAACCTTGATTTCTAAATATGTGAAGCTGGAAGATTTGCATGTTCTGAAACGGTACCCACCTTGTTGAGGAAAGATAATTCTAGTTTGGCAGGTGAATAGCAGATGTCAGTCTTTTGGAGTGTTGTTTAGTAGAGTGTTATTTCTGTGGCTTTTGTGCGAGTTGAACACTATACTTGGTAGCCATTTTACATAAGCAACTGAGTATCTTGGATTTTTCTAGGATAGTACCATTGTTTGACTATATTATTATCTCTCTAGAGCCCCTGGCCATTCTGATGCTATTCTGTTTTCACTGTTCAGTAAATTGAGTGAGGTTACATTTTTGTACGGACGTTTATGCCACTTCATGGCTGTGAAGTATGCCTCTCAATCAAAGTCATCATTACTTGAGCATAATATTGTCTAGAATGCGAATTTAATAGATGCTATCAAATGAATTGAAGTGAAAATTATGATTCTAATCTTTTCGCTTTGGTTGGCAATTCTTTTCAATCTGGCCTAATTTGCTCAGATATGAACTATCTCCATGAATGCCACTCCCATAAGTAGGCATTGAGTGAATTGAACTGGCAATTAAAAGTTGACGAAAGTTTTCTTATGTTGTCCTAGAATGTTAAGCTTTTCTTGATCTTATCTAAGAAGCTTTTTCTTCCTTAAGCTGACTCCTAGTTTACTGAAGGCATTTAAATCTGTCTATTTAGGGCTTCAATTTTCTTGGCCAACATCGCAATTTTACTTGAATGCTATTTTTTGACGGTGAGTACAGCATTTTATATTTGTTTAGAATTTAGTTTCTGGGACCTGTTCGCAATGAATTTGCATTGTCCGTCCTGGTAGACTCTCTATAGACGCACAAACATGCGAGCATGATTGTAGTACTCCATACCTATGGCAACATGTTACTATAACCTGTGGAGATTGGGTAAATTGTGGTAAATCACTTTTTAAAAAGTGAATAAAAAAATTTAAAAGAACAAATTATTAAATTAAATTATGCAGGCAAAGAGATCATAATAGCGAAATATCATTTATAAAGTTTTATTAATGTTATACTTCATAGTATATGTAAGTCTACAGTATATTTAAAAAGATTCTAAAAAAAATTAAGTCTAGAGGTAATTTATTTTTTGTGTTATTGAAACAATTTTATAGATGGGAGGGTATTTTGTGAATACTTTCATTTGTAAAATGTTTCTTGTGTAGTTGTCAATTTACAAAAATTAAATGAAGTAGAATATAGGCATAATTTAAAGATTGAAATATACAACAATAATTTATTGTATAGCAATAAACATAAAGCTATAATGTGGTGGAAGTTGTTATAGGAAATTTTTATTTGACTTAATATGACTAGCTGAAATAAAATAAAATCGTTAGAGTTGATCTGTTGCTAATGTTGGGGCCAAAATATATGATGTCGAGTATGTTATCGATATATCTAGGGTGTTTTACTTTCACTTTCTTTTTGAAATATTGGTGTTTGCCATTTGTTTCTTGTAAGTGTTTTAGATGTATGTTGTGATTCTATCATGTTGGAAAATGCAAAAATCAAAAAGCATAAATTAATCTTTAACTAGCGAAAAGATGATCACAAGATATCATATAATATGAAGTGTAAATACAATGATCAACCTTGCATATATAGGCAAGAATGAGGAGGTGAAAAGGTTGGAGACAATAATCAACTACTCTTCCAAATATGTAACATTTGTGAGCTTATTTGACAAGAGTGTGAGCAAATGGTTAGAGTGATGAAATAGGCATCTCAAGTGTTGAGGATTACATATCTCAACCAAATGTAAGTGAGACAAAAGCATGAAAGAGCTTAAAGAAATTTAGTGTGAATAGGTCAATCAAACAAAGGGGCTATTCTAACTAGATATGTAAAGCCACTATTTACACCAACACTTTAGGTTTCATTAAGGTGGTTTTGGCTTAGGATAGTCTAGCCATGAGTTAAATACTAGTTCAAAAGCTACCATATTAAAAGAGTGTGTAGAGATGTTAACTTACGCTTTGCCCATAGTTGAGAAGAGGCCATGGCTATGAAAACTAAATCTTCTTTTACTAAATCATTATGAAGAATTTTCACTTTCCTAGTTGTAAATGGAGATGACTCGTGGTAGAACAAAGAGTGGGGGTTCCTTCATTGAATGACAAGGTGAAGGATAATAGAATAACAACAATTAAAAATGAATTAAAGATGTGAAGGGCTTACTATGAAAATGTGGGATGGTGTGGTTTATACCAATTTGAAGTGGCTAGAGACCTCAATATGCTCATCTTAGGTGGAAATGGTGTGTCAAGAAAATAATTGAAGTCTTTAGAGGGGTCTACTTTGCCTCATATTTTCTTCGAGAAGGGAATATAAGGGGCCTAATGTAGTCAAAATGAGCATATGTGGTGGTGTGTAGGGCTAGGTACTCTAGTTGCTTTTGATAAAGAAAACAATTGTTTATGATATTGTAATGTTTTTAATACTATTTTTGGTTGGGCCTCCTCTATAGAATCCCTCATTAAATTATACGTGCTTAAATATTCTATGTAATTGCATTGAATATTTAGGTTTTCTAAAATTATTTTCTAATGTAAACATGAATTTTCAACTAGAGACATTAGATTTCCACAACTTATGAAACTATTTTTAAAATGCTTATTGTTATTGTATACCTTGGAATTTCTAATTCTAAATGTGCAAAATAACTAAGAAACATGAATAACAAAATACCAAGGACACCTCAAGATTAGCCAAAAAAAGAGGTTCAACTAAAAGGAATGCAAATAAGATAAACAATGCATACTTTTACTCCCTCCCTTGTTGTTGATACCTCTTTGATTGACCCTTGCTTGGATTGGTTGTGTGCTCTTTAGATGATGGATTGAGTGACTATATGCAAGATTCAATATGCAAGATGATGAACAAAGATGGCTAAATGATTGAAAAGGCTTGAGGATTCAAATGGACAGCATGTAGTTATCAAAATGCAAAGTGTTCTCCCAAAATGCCCTTGAGGAGGGGGTATTTATAGAGGAATTTTGAATTCTCTAGAGAATTCAAGGGTCAAGATTGCTCCAACAAGGCTAAGATGAAGGGCTATGGTGGGTTGAGAACCCACAAGCCCTCACATCTTGACATGTGGAGGGTGAAGTGGCCAAGGGGATATGAGATGGAGATGAGTTGTCAAGAAGGTACATGAGGTGGAAAAAGGACATGCACCTTGGGGAGGAGGAGATTTCCTCAAAAAGGGATTCTTTGTCCCCAAGTGGGAGTGAAAGGGGCATTTGAGGAATTTTGGAATTCCTCAAAAGTCTACATGGGAAAAGGAAAGGTGGTTGGGGATATAAATTCACATTCCTAGGAGGATCTAGAGGATAAAAGGTGGGCTCCAAAAGGTGGGACTTGGTCACATGTGGAGATTAGACAAGTCCAAGGTTCTAGAAGCCTTGGAAGGATGGAATGAATTAAAAAATCACATATAAAAGAGGGGAATCTAGAAAGAATAAAAAGGAATTAAAAATTCCTTGGAGAATGATTAGGATTAATTAATCAATAATTAGAAGATAAATGAGGATTATAAGCCAACTTGCAAAAGTTGGAGGATGTGACACATCCTAATCAAGGATTAACAGATGTGCACATCCCTAATGAAGAGATTAAGAGGTTGATTAACATCAAGAAAATGATGTGAGATGTGAGGAATTAAATAAACGTAATATTTATTTAATTAATTAGATGAAAGGAGGATTAAAGAAATAAGGTATTTAATTATTAACTAAATACCTTAGGATTTGGCAGAATTAAGGGTATTAATTAGATAATAGTAATATTACTTAATTAACTAGGATAAGAGGATGTTTAGACTGCAAGTGATAAATTTGGATAAATTGCGTCCAAATTTGATGTCTAAGATTATACCCAAAACGATTTTTGCTTCATTAAGGCATTTTGATTAAAATGGTCTAATTCTTGTAAAATTGTCGTTAAAAATCAGTTTTAGGTCAAACCAAGCATGGGCTTTTTGTGGGTTTAATGTCTAGAAGATACTAGCAAAATTTGAGAAATTTGAAAATTAGGGTTTTCAAGCTCCTATATTGCCAAAATTGGTTGAAATTAATTTTGATTGGCTTATTTCACTTCACAATCACATTGGTGAAGTCAAAATAAAAAAAAAGTCAGTTTAAGCCTGGTGGGTTGTTTTTACCTTTTCAAGAGAAAAGTTAGGACCTCCGAGGTCGTCAATGGCAGTTGGCTCAGGTGTTGAAGCCTGAAACTCATCATAGAAGATTTTGTGGCGAAAGATGCTTAAAAAGATGATTCGTGACGGAGGGGATTTTCAAATGGAGAAAAAATGTAAAAAATATTCTAAGTCTGGAAACACTTCGCCTTGCTATGAAGGAGGTACTTGTGCAATCAATGTGCAAGTCAACTTTGCAATGTCCGTACACATAAAAATGGTGAAATACAATCATGTACTCACATCAGCGGCAATAATGCTTTAACGCAATCAACCCAACAAGTGACACAGTGTTCACGAGGCACAAAATGGTGAAAATCATTAGAAAATCACCAAGTGTAGAGCTAATTGCGCCCATGCAGGCCAGGGGCACCCTTGAAATTGAAGGCCCAAATGCAGTGGTTGATGGTTGCAAAACTATTCATCTTCTTCGAAATTTTGCTAGCTTTCTAGTCAACCATCAAGCGAAATCATTAGATTTGTTAAACTCCAGCAAATGAAGGTGGAGGCAGAAGACATGGGAGGCAATGAAAATCAAAGACAACAGTCACATTACAGAATATGCGCCCTTGTATCCCAAAGGTGCCCAAGAATAAAGCCTGTCAGATGATAGAATTTGCAGTAACCATCTCCGGGTGATCTCTCTAGATTTAGTCTAGCTCCGCAATGGATTCGTTCGCCAATCCATAAGACATGTCAGACGACTGTAACTATTGATCTAGCGAGCACGTAAAACATAGGGTATAATGAAAGTCAAAATGTCAAAATGCACCTCTGCAGGCCAGGGGCACCTAGCCTTTTGGTCAACTAGATGGGGTTTTCAACAACTGTCGTCTTCACTAGATCTATTTGAAATCCTCCTAGCTACGTAATTAATCCAATTGTCAGCTCTCGAGGCCTATCAAATGCCCGTTGACAAGCATAAAACATCGTAGATGAAAACAAGTTGAAAATTTGGCTAAGTATTGAACCTTCCTTGAGAAAGGCACCCTTCTTTTTGGGGCCTTAGATGCAGTCTTCTGACCTTGTAGCTCCCAGGAACATCTTTTCCATGTTGTTCAATCTCCACGATGAAACCATCAACACCACCATCGAAACAATCCAACTTTCGGTAGCAAAGGTCAAACTGGAGTGTTCTGTTGAAAGTTACAAGTTGCAAAATTCTTCTCAAAAATTCAATTGCTCCCCTGCAAGCAAAGGGCGCCCTTGCATTTGGGGTCCTTAAATTAACTTTCAAAACTTGCACATGTAGTCATCCTTTGTGGAATTCTTTTAGCTTCACGATGGACTCAACATCATGTTGATGAGAGTCGTCAGTCATCGATAGCTGCATATCGAAGCACAGAGGATCAAAATCCAAAAATGGCCAAGTTTGGTGAAACATGCACCCTTTTGGAAAAATGCGCCCTATAATTCAACGCACCAGATCAAGTTTTTAGCTTTCATAGCTCCCAACAATGTCTTGTTAGACTTTATCCAACTTTGTAATTAATCCATCAGCTCAACTTTAGGATCAACCGGGCATCTAGAATACAACGTCAAATGAAGGTATCAGTGATGTTTGCAAAAGCTAAAAAGTTGGAAATTTTAGAAAAGTTTCTGAGAATAATGGGGCCTAAAGTCAAACTTTGACTTTTGAAACTAAAGTGCATAGTTCAACCTATAATGGAGTCGTTAGTCATTGACAGCTGCATATCAAACACAGAGGATCAAAATCCCAAAATGGCCAAGTTTGGTGAAACATGCACCCTTTTGGAAAAAAGGTGCCTTAGAATTCAAGGCGCCAAATGAAGTTTTTAGCTTTCATAGCTCCCAACAACGTCTCATCAGACTTGATCCAACTTTGCAATGAATCCGTCAGTTCAACTTTAGGATCAACCGGGCATCCAGAATACAACGTCAAACGAAGGTATTAGTGATGTTTGCAAAAGCTAAAAAGTTGGAAATTTTAGAAAAGTTTCTGAGAATAATGGCGCCTAAAGTCAAACTTTGATTTTTGAAACTAAAGTGCATAGCTCACCCTATAATGGAGGGATTTTTTGAACTAAATTAAAATAATAATAAAACTTCAATTTCACCTCCATTTTTCTTGCATGTGGCATGTTTCCTCTTTGTATGTTGAGTGGCGCCTAATTTAAGGATCAGTCTCCATTTTTATTAAATGAATGAGGTCCAATGAGAATGCTCCATCCAAAATTTAGGGTTTGGACATGCTTGTGACTCCCTAATGCATTAACATTCTTTAAATATGCACTTGGGCATCCATTTCCTTCATCACAGGTTGAAGGAAAACACATATTTTCTTATGCAAGCAAGATTTGGAGGTGCTACAAGAAGAATTTTTCAGTGTTCTTCACAGTTACAGGTCCAGATTGCTCAGCAGGATAATTTTCCAGATTTCATCCTTCAACATTAATAAGAGATCCATCGATTATCGAGGACGAGATTTTGCTTTTGAAGATTCTTCAGATGGTAGTGGAAATTCAACATTTTGAAAAATGGAGAATCTAGGTTTGATCAACACATTGGCGGCTACAAAACCCATATGTCAGAATTTTTCATCAGAAAAAGCTTTTGAAGGCCCTACAACCCCTGTTGCCTTTTTCCGAAAAGTCTTTGCATGCCAAGCAAAAAAACATTTTTTTTGAATTTTTGAGGTTGTGGGTTTACTTAGAATCATTTTCTCTACAAAACCCACGTCTCAAAATTTTTCATAAAATTGCCCCTCAACAAACTATTTTTAGCCTCATCAAAAACTATTTTTAGCTCACTGGAAAAAGTTGTCAGAACATATTTGTGTTTATAGTCAACAGGCTAGTTTTTTAGAGTGCAGTTCACTTAGACTGAATTCAAGACCAAATCCGTCTTAATTCATGATTTCATCAGAACAACTGACGCAAATTTTCATCAAGTGGATTCAAAGGTTAACTTGAATGCTTTAGAGATAGACCAAACAACAATTCAGAACATTGAGGAATTTGGGTTGCTAGAAGGGGCCTCATTTCCCATCACAACACAGTGTATAGAGTTGGTAATGGCTTGTGTAAAGCATTACAATTCTACTACATGAGAAATTTAGTTAGTGGATGGGCGAATGATATGTAGTCTCGAGCCCAAAGACATCAAGAAGTACTTCGATATTCTTCCGAATTCGAATAATTTGGTCATTTCCATGGTAGAGTGCAAGAAGGCGTTAATGTTGAGAGGGAAAAATTTCAGAAAAGAATGGCAGAGAGATGGCTCAGGGAAAAGAAGTAAATGTGGGTCGTGTGGAGCTCAAAGATGAATACGTGGTTATGATCACCCTTCTTAGTCGTGTCACTGTTCAGCCAGATGCCAACAAGTTTCAACCTTGGATGTATTACGTCATGGCTCAACTTGTCAATTGTAAAGAACATTATGATTGAGCTTCTTTGATTAGCAACGTTCTCCACTAACAGATGACCAACTTCTTGGTTGCTCACAAATTCCACGTGTTCATACCTTGTGTATCTGATAGCCTTCCAAGGCCAGTTTAGAGGGTTGAATACTATGGGAATTCTAAATGTACAAAAGGTTTATCAGTACTACACACAACTTGAGTTCACACAGTTTGAGCAACACTTGAAGCGAGTGCAGGAAGCATTCTTAATGTACACCGTGAGGAATCTTGATCGTGAGTTACATTTGCGTATTTCAACAAAAGCCAAATCGACGATGGTAGAATGGGGAGATTGGTTCATCTAGTTCCCTACATTTACCTACGTCCACGTGTATGGATACTTAGGTCATCCAACCATGTTACCCCATTATCCATCGAATAAGGTAGTGTTCATGGAATTTCTATAGGAGTTGTACGAAGTGCACTCCTATCTATGCAACAAACGCAAGTTGACTACCACTTTTCCATTATAAATGGGGATTTACAAGTGCAAGTTAGCAGTTGACGCCAAGGCTATGAGCCATTAGATGGCGAGACTTAACCTTAAGTATCTCGTCGATAGATACTCATATGACCATTGGGGTAATTTTTCAACATGCCTTGGAGGTCATTCTTCACACAAGCCTTCTATGGAAGACTATTGGTTCAACTGTGAGGATGAATTCGAGGTATGAAGGCAAAACTACAACAAGTTCACCCTTTCACAAATTGTTGATTTCATGTCAAAGGATGTGGAAGGGTTATTCGATGATGATGGGGATGTCACACTTCCTCAATTCTTCAGAGATCAAGTTGAAATGCAATTGCTTCCAACTGTTGATTGGTACACCAAAGAGTGCACATCTGTCGAGGAAAGAACAAGCAGAGTTGTTAGAAATAACATACTTTACTTGGATAGCAAGAGGACGAGGAAGGTAGCAGTATCAAACATAGAGCCTCCACCGGTTACTACTTCACTACCTTCCATGTCAAAATCAAAACCTAGACAAAAGACATGGAGTAATTCTTCTAATCGAAAAACACTAGTTGTTGATTTGGACCAGCAAGAACATCATATGGAGATAGCCATAGATATAGCTGAGAGCATGCCAAAAACAAAGGTAGAGCTTTCCATTCCGTCACCAACACCACAAGTCATTCACATCGACTTGGAGTAAGACTCACTACCACGTAGCAATGCTTCAACGCATTCTCACTCATCGAGAGTTCCTAGGACTAGCACTGATCCTTCCAGCGAGAGTAGTTAATACTCGTCTTGGATTGAGTATCTTTTGGGTAGGAAAAGGAGGCATCCATCCTATCAACTGGACTTTGTGGATTTTGATCATGTCTATCAAGACACGCTAGATAAAAAGTGCAAGAAGCAAGTTCATGTAGAAAGGAACGCTAACAAAGAGATTGTAATTGAGACTGTTGCACCACTAGAGGATAAAAACTTGAATGAGGTAGAAGTTGATGACTTCACCTTGATAAAGCTCAACCTTGGTAAAAGCACACACTAAGAAGATATGGATCTCCTTGAAGTTGCAATGGAAAGCATAAACGAGAGAGTGATAAAGGATGGTGAAGATAAAACAACCCTCAAGGTTGAAAACCAGCAGCTTCGCCAGTATATCTCCAACCTTATGGACAACACTGAAAATGTCATTGCCTTGCTCCAACAGATGTTAGATTTACCAACAAAACAAAATCAACTAAGTCAACTGGTTGTATATGGGAATTGCCTGAAAGATTGGGAAGAAAAGTTCGTCACAAGGGGCTGCTTCATACTTTCAAAATTGTACCAGTTGAGGTACAATGCCCACGAAGTTCGCCCATAGATTCAGGATTCAGAGCAAGGTTTAGCAGTAGACAAACCATGGAATGAGATCATGGTCTCCCACTTGAGGATGACATATGATTCAGTCCCCACATAAGAGGATAAGGAAGCCATTTTTACTTGGAGAGAACAATTAATCTTCAAGGTAAAAGTACATGAAACAATTTATGCAGAATTGACCGAGAGCATAGAAAAGGTGGCAAGTGCTATTGTGTTCATAAGAAATTTCGTATCACAAGTCCCTTGCCAGTATTAGCGTGAGGATGGTGAATACATTGAGCTTGCCGACGTACAATCAAAGTTTTAGAGACTCATTCATGGTATTTTTAGTGGTGATTCAGTTGGCTGTAAATTGGATCAACTTGCAATCATATCAACATTATTTGATGAGGCATCCAACAGTGGAAGAGAACTATAGAGTCAAATCACAGACAATGAATAGATGTTGCGAAGACACCGAGTACTTCAAAGGAGTATCGGTGCTCTAGATGGTGATATAGTCAATAACCTCCTGGAGGAGTTAAATGCTCGAGATCACGACCAATAAACTACAAGATCAGGAGTTGCCACCTTTTCAAGATAGACATTAGATGCAATAGTTAACTTGATGCTTCTTTCCAAGTTAACTTGATGTCCCACATATCATTGCATGTCTATTTTGAAGATACCTATGTACATATGGAGTTTTCAATTTCAGTTAGCTGATGCTCGTTGTTAGTTGTCTCTCATGTCAATAAGGATTTGTGTGTTGCACAATCCAGTTAGTTTAGTTTCGAATCAATTAACTGAGGTAGTTTTTCCAGTTAACTATTAAGTTGCATACATTTAGACTTAAGAATAAATCTTGCATGCTTACAAGACTAAATGTTAACTTAAGGAGATTTTAGGGTTCCCTACTCCTTTGAGGTTCTATAATTAAGAGCACCCTTGATCATTGTATTTTGACTTTTGTTGTGATAACAAATTGTTGTGCCCACCTTGCCGTGCAATATTGCTATTTTTTATTGGCTCACTGTGTTTAAAATAAAGCTGGTTTGATTGTTCATTGTGTGTGTGTGTCTCATAACGCAATTTGCTATCCCAAATTTATTTGTTTTTAATAATCTTTCTTTCATATCTACACCTCGGATAGGTGTTCCACCTCCTTGGGAATTTAGAAATATAGATTATCGTTCGGTGTTGTTTTTAATAATCTTTCTTTCATATCTACACCTCGAATAGGTGTTCCACCTCCTTGGAAATTTAGAAATAAAGATTGTTGTTTAGTGTTTGTTTCCAGTAATCTACTTTCAACCTACACCTCGGATAGGTGTTCCACCTCCTTGGGAATCCTAAGATAAATTTTATCGTCAACCATTCGTACTTGCTCCTAATTCCTCTTGCTTTGTTTTTCTAGAGGAGACAGGATAGTTTTAGCATTAGCCTAGTTGTAGTTAAGACCTGCGGAAACCAGAGAAAACCTTAGCTATAATGTTCTTGGTTTTATAACCTTGTGCCTCTACCAGTTGAGTCAAAAAGATAGGAATTTAGAATACTTTACTTTTTACACATATCAACAAAAGAGGGAGCTTCCCTTCCTAATTTGAAGAGTAGTTAATACTATGCATAGCTGTTTGTTGCTAATACACACTCCAGAGGTGCAAATTGTAATGTCAATAGTTTTTTGGCACCCATCGTGGGGCACGAGGCATAAAACTTCATAGAAAAAAGCTTAAACAGTTTTATATCACAAGAATGACCATTTGGCGTCCTAGTGCTCCAATTTTACAACCAGGATTTACTTCCGCCATCATATAACCAAATTTTGTACGGATTCAAGGAGAGCGATCAAATATCATCAGTAGCTTGCAAAGTGTCATCTTAGACAACAATACATCATCTACTCAGTAGATAAACACAACTACTACTCTGGAAAAGAAGAAGAAAGGGATAATCTTGTAGTCGGTAGACTAGTTTTACCACCTCCTGCGTGGGAATAATTCATCCCGACTAACCAAGTATACACAAGGAGGAGAACAAATCCTCTCTTTCAAGAAGATCCAATCTTTCAAGAGATTCTTGATCATTTCCAAGAAGAATCTCCAATCCTAGTTGAAGCAATGGGTGACAATAATAACAACAACCGCAATGACCAAAATGCAAGGAATGTAAGACGTCCAAATCTATTGCCTCGGGGTGACAACATTGGACCAGTAGCCTTGCAAGGACACCATGAGCTACCTAAAGGATCATGAAAGCACTTCCCCAATGAGCATATCTCAACATTCACAATTGATTGCTCCATTTTGTATGTTTCACAAGAAGATATTGTCGTTCACCTCTTTGTTGAGACTCTTGAGGCGAATGGTGTAGATTGGTTCAATCATCTAGAACCAGGCATCATGACAAGTTGGGCTGTCATGAGCGAGAAATTCTTGGTGAGATTCAAACCCGCCAAAGATAGTCATAGATTATTTGCACAGCTCTCAAACTCAAAGATAGAGTCACATGAACCGATGAGAGAATTTGTGGAAAGGTTTAACCACCTCTTCACTTGCCTCTCCCATACACTCAATCCATCTGATGAGATTTTGATGAGTAGCTTCATCAATGCTCTCCTGTCAGAGATAATGTTTTTCTTGAAATCAAGCCATGAAGTGGACTTACAACTTGCATAAGAAGAAGCTATTAAGCTTGAAGACAATATGATTACATTAGGAAAGATGAAGACTAACACTATCAAACCACTTGTTCAAGAGTCTACAAATCCATTGCTACAAAAGGTAGCCAACAAGGTGACTATCCTCAAAAGATAGTCACCCCCTCAAGGGAAACAAGCACTCCCTGCACCACAACCATATCAACCTCAACAACCATATTAGCTGAAGAGGAATAAATTTTAGCCATTCAACAACTACAAATCAAGGTTTCCACTAGGACAACCAAGACAACCTGTTGATATTGAAAGTCTACAACTTTTTGCTCTTTCCATGATATTGATGCACACACCAGATCCACATGTCTAGAAAATATAAGGATGAACCAGATCATGGGATACATTGAAGCTTTACCCAGTTCGAGTTTTGTATCCTCACCAAGTTCAAATGTTGTCTCACCATAAATAGACAACTTTGATGGCGACTCCGCAACGGGTTACTTTGATAACAAACCCATCAATGAAGAAGAAGAAGAAGAATACCATCAATACTATCTTGCGGTAAATCATGAAAATATTTCATTGCCTGTGTTCACACGTGCACAACACTTTAAAGCACAAAAAAAGGAAGAGGAAAAGCAGGAATCAAATGAAAAGGGAAAAGAAGTGCCTTCCACTTCTAATCCGAAGTCTTCACATGAAAAAACCCTGTCGGTTGCTCAAGATTTGTCTTCTGCAAACTTTGACATTGCGTCTTCCATGATGAAGACAAAGGTACAAATTTCACAACTGGAGTATCTTGAGGACCATCTAGAGCAACTGGATTGGATTCTCAAGATTGTAAAGAAGAAAGCAACAATCCAGCCTATGTTGCTTGAGTCATTCATACCATCGGAAGACAAGCCGAAGCCATTCTATATATCTTTGTATATAGGAGGTTTCAAACTTAACAACTGTATCATAGACTTAGGAGATTCAGACAATGTCATCCCCTTATAGATCATGAATGCGTTGGGACTCTTGTGCACCAAAACTGACGACAAGTGTTACTCGCTTGAATAAAATCCAGTGTCATTAGTTGGTCAACTAAAGGATGCTCAACTAAGGTTGGCATCTTGTCCAGAAAGGAAGATAATGATGACCATCTTGGTAGCTGCCATTCCAACCAATTATAGGATGCTCTTCAGTAGAAGCTTCTGCAAGG
Source organism: Sequoia sempervirens (assembly GCA_007258455.2). Lineage (NCBI taxonomy): Eukaryota > Viridiplantae > Streptophyta > Pinopsida > Cupressales > Cupressaceae > Sequoia > Sequoia sempervirens. The sequence goes on along the minus strand of VDFB02324462.1, from coordinate 3,455 downwards.
ATCTCAGAGGAGAGACTCAGTTGGATTGGTCATTTGCAACAATCCTGTTGAAGAAAGGTAGTTTCAAGTTGGAACCTAAGGCCAAGTCAAGATTCATGGTGGTAAAATCCTAGGATTCCCAAGCACAAGTGTTATATCAAGACATAGGTCTTGGCACATATGCTATGATGTCTAAAGTAACAGAAGAAAGTCAAAGGTTTGCACTCTCCACAAGCACATCAAATAAAGATTCACAAGTGTGGATGATGCAATTTGATGGAAGTTGCTCAACATTAGGTTCGGGAGCAGGAGTTGTCATCACTTCTCCCGAAGGACATTTATATCCTTTCGCATACTAGTTGCAATTTGAATGCACCAACAACACGGCATAATATGAGGTGCTTCTACTAGGTATCAAAAATACAAAGGATATGGGAATCAAATTACTTAGAGTTAAAGGAGACACGAAGGTGATCGTCAAGCAAATTAGAGATCAATTCCAAGTCAGGAAAAATCACCTTCGGTCCTATAGACAAAGGGTGTGGAATGTCATCGAATGCTTCAAGGCATTCAAGATCAAGTATATTCCACACACAGACAATAGCAGAGAAAATGTCCTCATGGTATCATAAGCTTTATTCATGCCACATTCTGACTTTTGTTAGAATACTTTTGTTATTGAGCTGATATATAGCCCAGTTGTTCCTGATAATTCCAACAAATGGCATGCCTTTGATGATCATGACGACATTGAAGAATTTCTTGTCATGGGAGACAATTACAAATAATTGTTCTTTGAAGGTAGTTTTACTCCTTTTAAAGAATCAATTGCATAAGACTTTGAAGTTACAGACTCTGGGATCATTCAATTGAGAGGAAATCAAATTCCCAAGGGTCTTGTTTCTTTAGAGAACATTTTTGACAGGCATGATAGATACATTCAAGATCAAAAGAATTCAGGTGATAATACTTCTGCTGAGCACTATTAGGTGAACATTGGCACTGAAGACAAGCCCTGATTTGTTAACTTGGGCAAGTGTTGTACTCCAGAAGAAAGCAAGAAGTTTATCTCCCTTTTCAAACAATACAAAGATGTTTTTGCTTGGTCTTACAAAGACTTGAAAGTATTCACACCTGTCGAATTGTCTCACACAATTCCTTTGAATTTTAATGTCAAACCCTTTAGGCAGAAGCAAAGGCATTACAATCCGCAGATCCAAGACACTATCTACACGGAAAATCATAAAATGGTGGACTCCAAGATTATTTTTCTAATACATCACTCCACCTAGGTGTCAAACATAGTTCCTGTATGCAAAAAAATAGAGAAATTAGAATTTGCATAGATTTTAGGAACCTAAATCAAATGTCCTTGAAGGAAAATTATCCCTTACTGATCATGGAGCACACTTTGCAGACGGTCACCAGTTTAGAATGCTATCATTACTTGATGGTTTTTTCAGATACAATCAGATTGTAGTGGCAAAGGAGGATCAAATCAAAACAACTTTCACCACCTCGTGGGGTACATTTACTTATGAGAGGATGTCTTTCGGCCTCATCAATGCCGGTGCAACTTTTCAAAGAGCCATAGATATGGCTTTTGGGGATCTTAAAAATAAAATCATTGTCGTCTATCTTGACGACCTTATCATGTTTTCAAACAAGTGGAAAGATCACTTTTCACATCTCGTGAAAGTTTTTGAGAGATGTAGGTACCGCAAAATTTCATTGAATCCTAAAAAGTCTATCTTTGTAGTGACAGAGGGCAAGTTGCTTAGCCATATCGTCTCGAAAGAGGGAACTAGGATTGATCCAAATCGGATGGATTCAATCAAGAACCTGTCTCTTCAAACAAATAAAACAGGAGTGCATTCCTTCTTCGGTAAAGTTAATTTTATAAGAAGGTTTGTACTTGATTTCTTAGAGCTGAATAAGGAGACATTAGCTATGATGAAAAAAATGTCCCTTTTCTAGTGGAAAGAAGAAGGAAAGCAAGCCTTCATCAAAATAAAAGAAGCCATTGCTAATGCACCAATGTTGGTCTGTCCTGACTTTGAAAAGGATTTCATCCTTTATTGTTATGCATCGAAGCACACTCTATCTGCCATATTAACATAAAAGCTAAATGAAGAAGGAGAATCTCTGATAGCTTTCATGAGCAGTAACTTTAAACATAGTCAATCGCACTATTCTCAAATTGAGAAGAATGTGTATGCTATCGTCAGGGCTATCAAAAAATTTAGATTCTATATGTTGAACTCCCACACAATGGTGTTTTTCACTAATCCAGTAGTTAAAAGTGTGCTGACTCAACAAGAGATGGGCACAAAGTGAGGAAATTGGATTGCTAAAGTTCAAGAATATGATTTGGAGATCAAGTCGACCAAGCTCATTTGCGGGCAAGGTATTTGTTAGTTTTTGGTAGAAGATGGAGATCAAAAGTACCAAAGCAATGGCGAAATTGAACCTGAACCTGAGTTTGAAGAGGACCTTCCTATGGTCCTACTAGTTGATTTTGCGGAGGAATGGTACACTACACTATGGTATTATTCAACTTATGGAGAATTTCCACATCACATGGACAAACAATAGAAGAGAAATTTGAAGTTGAAAGCATAAAAATTTGTGCTCATGAATAACGTCCCATACAAGCGTGGCCTTCACAAAACATTTCTATTATGCATTGGTAAGGACCAACAACAAAGATTGTTGGAGGAATTTCATAGTGAAGCGTACGGTGGTCACTTCTCATCAAGAGACAAAATTCAAAATCCTACGGGCATAGTTCTATTGGTCAACTATGTTTCACGATGCATATGAATGGGTGTACAAATGTTAGATGTGTCAACAATTTGTTGGAAAAGTGAAATTGGCAGTCATTCCACTCAGGCCAGTAATCATTGATGCTCCATTTCAACAATGGGGTATGGATTTTGCAGGTCCCATCAACCCACGTTCTAGTAAGGGACATGTCTATGTCCTTACAACAACAAATTATTTCACAAAATGGGTTGAGGCCATTCCTACTAAGCGGGCTACCTCAGAAGTCATTTGCGACTTTTTGAAAGAAAATATCATTTCACGCTTCGAGGTACCTCGTAAGACTGTGACTGACAATGCAACTTGTTTCTCATTTGATGAACTACTAGATTTTTGTCTTGATCATGACATCACATTGTCACATGCGTCAAATTATTATGCTCAAGGTAATGGACAAGCCGAATCTTCAAACAAGAATATAGTCACAATTGTGCACAAGTCAGTTGACTCAAATCAGCAAGCTTGGCACAAGAAGTTATATGATGCTCTTTAGGCTGATAGAATCACTCCTAAGAGAGCCATCGACACTTCGCCCTTTACTCTTTTGTATGGTATAGAAGTAGTACCACCCATCACATTGGAGTTGTTCGCTTTGCAACTGGAATCCACAGTGGAAGACAAAGAATTCAAAGATCCGATTGACAAGTGGATTT
>VDFB02324461.1:0-31132 GCA_007258455.2 Sequoia sempervirens | reverse complement strand
CATCAGAACAATAAGACCACATAGCCCAACGAAAAAGCATGTGGACCCCCTAGAAATCCAGCTAAGCACATGTGTTTTCATCATGGGTTAATTAAGGGTTTTGTTCCTTCACTATAATACTCTGAATATTAGGTGGAAGTAAACTTAAATCATGCCAGCATTTGGATAATTTCTAGTGAGAGCCAAAATTGGGTAAGGCGTCAGCCACTTGGTTGCCCTCTCTGTAAATATGACTTGCCACCTTTAATTTTAATTTAGACACAAGGAATCTAATGTCAAGAAGAATATCCTTAGTGTTACACCCTAGCAGTCTATCAAAATTAATAGCATGAATAATGGACTTAGAGTCACCTTCAATGTGCAGGTTCTCTATCCCCAAGGAGACAACTATATGTAAGCCCTTTAACAGCACTCTAGCTTCCGCTATCATATAAGAATGAAGACCAATCCCCCAACATAACCAGCCACTAACTTTCCTCTATGATCTCTGATCACACCTCCTATACTCGCTCTGCCTGGGTTGCCCTTAGCAGCCCCATCAAAGTTTAGTTTGAACCAGCCCCTGTTAGGTGGTTTCCAAATAGTGGCCCTCCTAGCTAGAATTTTGGAGTTGTCATACAAATTGGCATCCAAGTTCTGATGCCAAGCTTTAGCTATGCTTATTTCCATCTCAGTAGGACCTTTATCTGAGGTTTTCCATTTGGAAAGAGAGATATTTTCCGCAATTGGATGAGCTCCTATACCAAATACCTCTTTTAGATTCATCTCAGTGTTCCTAAAGATCCTATTATTCCCCTCTTTCTATAAACACCAACATATAATGGGAGGAACTTGGTTCCAAATTTCACCAATTAACAGATGGGTAAAGGGTCCAAACCAACTCAAAATAAAGGATGTGATGTCCTTACTCATAATCCACTGAATCCCCAACCTTCCAAAAGCCAGCTCCCACACCTTAGCAGCAAAGGGGCAGTGTAACAACAGATGATCCATTGCTTCTTTGTTGCATTTACACAAAAGGCATTTGTTGGGGATCTGGAATCCCCTTTTCCTTAGATTATCCCGAGTAAGAATTTTGTTATGGAAAACAGTCCACCGGAAGAAGTTAAATTTCAATATCATGTATCTATTCCAAACCTTTTTCCATAGATTATTGACCATACCCTAGTTAGCCAGTTGACTATAAGCAAATTTAACAGTAAGATCACCCTGATTATCATGGATCTAGAAGAATTCATCCCCATGGTGAGAAGGGGGTATCCTGGTGAGAGAGAGTAACTCCTGTAGAATTTTGGCTAAAAGACACATATTAGGGGATAAAGAACAACAAAGGCTAATTTTGTTCCATTTCCTAGCTCTCAAGGGTCCAATAAGATAATCACTAATATATATACCAAACACTTGTTGAGCCCGACCCTTAAAAAACTTGAATTTAGAAAATTCCAACGGAGAGTCAAGTAACCAAGAATCCTCCCAGAATATGATTTTATTACCATTACCTATCTTCCATTTGATCCCCTTCCTCATAAGGTCCTGAAGACTGCATATACCCTTCCAAACCAAGGAGCCTGTAGGGTGGGCCTCTGAAAGGAAGCGAATCAACAACTGATTCAAAAGGTATTTGGCATTCAATATCTCACACCAGTCCTTCCTATCCCTCAGATGATCCCAACCCACTTTTTCCATAAGAGCTTTATTAGAATTAGAAATAGTTCTTATCCCAAGACCACCACAACTTTTCGGTTGAAAAACCTTATCCCACTTAACCAAAGCAAGTTTCTTTTTTTCCTCAGTGCCCGACCAAAGGAAAGACCTTTGGATTTTCTCAAATTTGTCTGCAATATATCTAGGTATCTTAAAAATGGATAGGAAATAGATAGGGATACCTTGAAGAACAACATAAAGAAGTTAAAGCTTACCAGCATGGTTGAGTAAAGAACCTTTCCACCCAACAAGCTTCCTTTGAATCCTTTCAAGGATAGAATTCCAAAACTCGGGAGTAACATCTTTGATATTTAGGGGTAACCCAAGATAAATTGAGGGGAGATAAGCACTATGACAACCCAGAATATCAATCACCCGATTTTGCAGGTTGGGAGTGTTGTTAAAGAAGTAAATCATGCTTTTATTATAGTTAATGCATTATCCAGAGCAAGCATCATAATTGTTGAGACAATTTTTCCATTTCCTGTCTTCCAACATCGAGGCTTTTCCAAATAGAAAAGTATCATCCACAAATTGTTGGATCACAGTCGGCCCAAGGGTGGAAGCAGTCTTAATTCCTTTTATGGATCCCTCCATCAACATATTAGAGAAGTTCCTGCTTAGCACATCCGCCACCATTATAAAAAAATAGGGAGATAGGGGGTCTCCTTGTCTGATACCTCTCCCAACATGAAAAAACCCAAAAGAGAGCCATTAACCAATACAGAGTACTTAACAGTAGTAACACATTCCATAATAAGATTGATCACTAATTGATTGAACCCAAACTTAGAAAGAAATTTAGGGACAAAATCCTAGATCACCTTGTCATAGGCCTTAGATATGTCCAGTTTAAGGGACATTCCAACATAGTTGCACCTATCCATAAAATTAATTAGTTCATGTGTAGTAATGGTAGCATCAAGGATATGCCTACCAGGCACAAACCCTTTTTGAGTGGGGCTGATAATTTTATGGAGTGGTTTGATGCGGTTAACCAAAAATTTTGAGAGGATTTTATAAAAAGTATTGCAAAGACTGATAGGGGGAAAGTCTACCATATGTTGAGGATCAACCACCTTGGGTATAAGAGGAATGAATGTGTGATTTAGTTGCTTCAGAATCTTACCAAATTTGAAGAAATATCGAGTAGCTAGAACAAGGTCCTCATAAATGATCTCCCAGAAGGATTGAAAGAAAGCCAGAGGGAAACCATCAGGTCCAAGGGCTTTGAAGAACCCCATATTGAATGTGGTCAACTTAACCTCCTTAGGTGTAACAACACCGAGAGTCCCCATATTTTCATTCTGGGATATTAAGTTCAGAAGCGAGTCAACCAACAGACTGTCAAGAGTCGGGTTAGGAGCATCAATAGGAGCTGCATAAGCCTTATGGAAGTAGTTCGCAACCACTAAACCAATGAGGGAGGGCGAACAAGCAACCTCTCCCTGAGCATTGTGTAACTTGTTTATCTGGTTCCTCCTCTTGTGTTTGACAACAAAAATATGAAAGGAGGTGTTCCTATCTCCTTCTTTCAACCATTGCACCCTGGATTTCTATTTCCAGAAGATCTCCTCTTTCTTGAGAATTTGTTGCCACTCCCACTGGTTCTCCTTCTCTTGGTTGCAAGTGGGAAGACTGATATCACCCTCCTCCATTCTCTTTTGAACCATTTTTAGCTTTTCCCCAATGGTTTTTTTCTCTTAGAAAACATCCCCAAAGACCCTTTTGTTCCAGCCTTTCACCATACTTTTAATGTGTTTAAGCTTAAAAAAGATTCTGAACATGGGGGAACCACGCATAGGGATATTCCACCATTTTGCAATTTTCATTTTAAAATTAGGGTGGGAATTCCACATGATTTCAAAGCAAAAGGGATAAGGTCCAACAACAGACTAATCACAAGAAGCTAACAACAAAGGATTGTGATCAGAAACAGTCCTAGGTAAGGCCTGTAGAGTGGCACTAAGCAGACCAGACCAGTTGTAAGAACAAAGGAAGTGATCCAATCTAACTTGAATTAAGTCTTCACCCATACGTCTATTGGACCAGGTAAAATCTTGGCCCAACAAATCTATGTCAATCAGTCCCGTAGCACTCAAAAAATTAGCCAGATTAGCCATGCTGTCAGAGTAGTCAATAAGACCACCACTTTTCTCTGAGGGAAATAGGGGGGAGTTGAAGTCCCCAGCCACCAGCTAGCGAGAACCACTATTGTTTTTTTTCTAGTCAGCAAGAGACATCCATAGGGCTAGTCTATTATTCCTCTGGTTAGGCGCATAAACATTGATAAGTGACCAAGAGCCACCAAGGAAGGTGAAAGAGACGCCAACACTATTCTGGCAGCAAAACAGTTTAGTGCCATTTAGTCTAGAAGGGTTCCAGAGCACCGCTAGACCTCCAGAGGCCCCTTCAACATCACTGTAAAAGTAGGAGGCCCTAGGCCATAAGTACTTAGCAATATTATCAAAACTAGCTTTCTTCATTTTAGTTTCTTGTAGGAGTAAGACATCTATCTTATGTTCCAGAACATAATTCTTTAAGGCAAGTTGCTTATGGGAGCTACTCATCCCACACATATTCCAAGACATAACCTTCATTTTTGACCTTTCTTAGAGGACACTTCCAATGTCCTCTATTTTCCTAAGGCAATCTCATTTATGGTTTCTCTTAATCTCATGGATCTTTGGCTTGGCCTACCTAGCTTGGAGTCACCTCCCACATCTGCTTTTTTCTTCCTCCCTTTTTTCTTCAGAGTTATCAAGTTCTCCTCATTGATAGTAGACTCGAGTTTCAAATCTTCTAAGATGAAAGCAGACGCCTCGCCCATGCCCATATCCTCCCATATTTCACCCTCTTCACCAATAGTCTCACTAGTTCCAACTAAGGTCACCTTTGACAACACACCACCAGTAGGGACCTCATCCCCAGAAGCCATGCTAGGAGCAAGATTATCTACTTCCAGTACATTAATACTAGCCACATTCTTAGCTAAGGACAGGTTAGCAAGGCCCTCAACTAGATCAATCTTGGTCACAGAAATAGGAATAGGAACACCAGGATTAGGAAATTCTTCGCTGACCACTAACTCGGGCAGAGGAGTCTTAGAGCTAAGAATGTCAGAGAAAGCTGTCAAAGGTGCCAAATCATCTTTGGATGGGTCTTCAATACTAGGAGGAGAACAAGAAGGAGCAACAGAGTCTCCCTTGTTAAGATCCTTAATAAAGGTTGACTTGCAGTCATAAATAAGGTGCTCGGGTTTGACACACTTCTAACAGAAAACCACAACATTTTCATAGCATACCGGTTGAATCCAAGACCCAAATTTAGAGCAGAGATTAATAGAGTTAGGCAGAGATTTGTTCACACAAATATTCACACAGAAGCGGGAAAACACTAACTTGGACTTCGATCTGGTAATGGAATCGGCAGTGATGAAGTTTCCCAAGGAATCACCAATGCTCTTAAATATTGATTCATCCTAGTATTCCAGCGACAACCCAAGAAGGAAAATCCAAACCAAAGCCAACTTATTAAGATCCACATCAGGGTTAAACCCTGGCTTTTAGTGGCATAAAGCCAAACTATGTTTACCATAAACCCAGGGTCCCAAAGATAGAACATATAACAGATCTTCTGGCGCCGTGAACTTGAAGAGGAAAATCCCACCAGACATAGCGCACATTTCCACACTTCCCTTGAGTCGCCACTTAACAAGAACTCATTTCTTGACCATATCCATAGGGTGGAAATAGAGAAATCTACCTATCACTGCATTCTCCATCTATGAGAGAACTTATCTTGCGACGAATCGGAAATCTAGCAAAGTCTGTTCTAGACACAATAACCTCATCCCAAGAGGAGTAGGAGGAGGGGCCGGTTCTGTGGTTAGAATATCTTTCCACCCAGGGATTTCAAAGGAATCTCAATTGCTGGCATTCTGCGAGACCGCGAGGCATCGAAGATTCTGGTCAAAAACATGTCCTACTGTGAGTGTCTCGAGGACGAGTCCACAAGAGACAAGGTAAGGTTTGGGTCAGGGATGGGCAGAGGGGGACCGTAGGGTACCCCAGGGCAGAATCCACCATGTGCACAGGAAGTTCAAACGTGGCCAGAGGACGAGGAGAGCGGGAAATAACTTTATAGATATTAAGTTTTGGAACTTGGTTGTTGGCACTACAAGCAAGAAGCCCCACCATTTCACCAAGGAGCCTCCCCTTAACACCAGGGTAAGAAAACTCCATTGTTGACATGGTAGAGAGTGACCCCATGAGGTTTGAACCTTGGTTGTTGGCTCTACAGGCAAGAATCCCCACCATTTCACCAAAGGGTCGCCCACCTATTTTGTTAGTTTACTACAATAAGAGTTAAAATACCCAACAAACATCTTCTCAATAAATTGTATTTCAACTTTTAGTTAAAATTATTTTAAGATTTTTAGTTTTATTATTTTATTTCAAATGATATTTTCTACTATTAACAATCATTATTTATAAATGAATGAAACTCCTGCAATTATCCACATGTCTACTTATGATCTTATGTTTCCTAAGATGTTATTAGTAAAACCCATAGTATGGTCCCCTTGTGAAAAAAAGGTGATAATATAGAAGAAACCATTGGTTTTGTGCAAGGTGGAATGTGATTTTACATAATAGATAGATATTCAAGGACTTGAACATATATAAGGTATTTAATGATGGTGAATTAGAGAGTTTGAACTATAATACAAAATTTTGGTTTAGAATAAGTGCATGTATCTTTGTCACACATTGTCACATACCCAATTATTTGTATTGGGTTTAATTTTATATTATAAATTACAACACTCAATTTCAATTATATATTTGTATATTTGATCCAAAGGCTACACTAATTTTGTTGAGCTATTTTTCAAGAAATCTAGAAGAATGCACAATAGACTATGTGTGATATTTGAAATAGGGATAAAATGAAGTACATAGGGATGAGTGCATACTAGAATGATAGTAAGACTATAAATTTCATGTGAACAATAAACTAATTGATGGGATTCACATGCTTTTCTATGCTTATTGTATGGTAACTCATTAGATTTTTTAAATAAACATGGTAAGGAGGTAATGATAACCATTGAGACTAATGTGTTGATTTTGGAGGTTAATTGATGAGTATGTGATAAAAAAAGTAATAATTTAGCTTAATAATTGACAATAATAAATGTGACAAGAATTTTAGCATATCAAAAGCATGCTACCAAATAAGAAAGAATGTAGAAGTGACACATGATTTTTTAAATATATTGCATTAATGAAGATATGAAATATATGTAGACATTTACAACTGAACTCAAGGTATTTTTAATCTTTTTACGTGGTAAAAATGGCTAATCCCTTAACTTATGTTGATGAATAAAGAATCACATGCTCTCCAACTATAAACTTTACAATATGATTTGGTTTATGATGTATTAGTCAAAATCAATTCATGCATATGAAAAATTCTTCAAAAAATTAAATAAAAGTGAGATGTTGAGACTACCAAGGAAATGTTGATTGGTTAAAATGCCCTGTTCAAGAAAAATGCACCATGTAGGATCAACAACATAGAAAACCTTATAGGCATAGGATGATCCTACAAGTTAGTATTTGATATTGAAAGGATAGTTCCTTATCTATCTTAAGATAAGACTAAAGTTGTGGGGTTGAATTTTATTTTTTAGAAATTAAATAACATAAGTAAAGGCCTAGGCTATGGAGATATTTCTCAATTTAAGGGTATGTGCAAGATCATGATGGGCCAAAAAGTGGCGATATGATGGGTATGTGTAGGGTATATGGCTGACAACATTTTTTTACCCAAAATTGATGAAACGAAAAGGGTTTTTAAAGGAGATTCTCAGCTTTCCACCAATATAAATTATGTTTTACTTTGAATTTAATAAATAATTATTTTTTATTTTCTATTTGAATTATGAATAAAGTCTTGATTGATAGGCTGATTGAAAAACATCTATAGCTTTCAAACGGTATCACATTTCATGAAACATGAATCACATTCTATGCTTTGCATACTATAGGATTAAAAATAAATAAAAAATCATGAATTTTTGACCAAGTTAAGGTGGTCAGACATACGAGTTTTTATATTTTTTAAAAGTTGTAATAAAAAAATTATAATTAATTATTTACTTGGAAGTTACAAATTAAAAAAAATATGCATCACATTAGGACATGATTCCTCTACTTATATCTAAAATATTATTAAAAATATTATCATTCTATTGTGGTTAGAGTGGCAGACAGACACCTACTTCTTATTTTTTTCCTAAAATTTAAGTACTATTGCATTGAAATTTCAAATTTTCACCAAATAGAATTTAAAAAAAAAACCTAGTAGTTTAGAAACTACATTCAATTTGCTACAGATTCTATTCTTACATATTTTTGAAATAATATAGATAACTTATTCAAATTTTTACTTCAAATTTCCTAACTCTGATTTTTCTAAATTTTTTGCCACTTAAGGGCCTTTTTTTTCCATGATGATCCTGCACATACCCAAAAATAGAGTAAAGCTTTACAATTAATGGTGGAATAAATGAAAAAATGAGAATACATAATGTATAGAATATTTAAATCATAAGCATTGAAAATAATTATAATTTTTGAATAATAGCTTCTTATATGAATATTTATGAGATAGATTAACCACTACATTCAATACATACAGTCAAAGTTATATAGCATGCATAGATATTCATCTTTATAACTATAAGAAGAGAGACTAAGTCCATACATTAGGCTTAAATGCTCGACAAAATAAAAATAGAATCTAATATTGTTTTGAGGCATTCAAGCTAATGTTTGGGTGGTCCCACAATAATGAGTTCCAATTTTGGTCAAAGTAGGAAATTGAAATCATTTAAAGGGTAACTTACCTTCATACTTGCTAGGGCCTTTCTTCATCTTTCTCACAAAGTTAGCTTCTTCTTCATCAAGATTTTCATCATCTTGATCTTCAACTTTTGTATCCTTAAAAGCAGTCTCTGATTTGGATCCATTTCTCAAATTTGGCTTTCTCATCTCATAAGATGTTAGAGTTCCCAACAACTGATCTTTAGTGTAAGTCTTATAATTTATATGTTCTTCAATAGAACATACCTTTTCATTGTAAGCATCAGGAAGAGTTCTAAGAATCTTCTTTACAATTTTGGATTCATCTATTGTAGCACCAAGTCCTCACATTCCAGCTACTACCTCATCTAATCTCTATACATAAGCTTTAGCATTCTCATCTTCAGACATATATAGGAGCTCAAATTGTGTCTCCAAATTCTAAAATTTTGTCTCTTTGACCCTTTCATCACCTTCATGTGCCTTTTCCAAAGCATCCTAGACTTCCTTAGTAGTCTTCATATTTTGAACTTTAATCAATTCATAATGTACAAGACTATTCTTCAAAATGTACTTTGCCTTATTTTTCACTTCACGTGCCTTGACACTACTAGAATTTGGAAAATAAATGACTACATGACTAAAATTTTAGTCACAACAACTAAAGATGACTAAATTCTACTAATTTTTTGTAACACAACTATAAATGACTAAATTGTTCATCATAAGTGAATAATTTGATTGTCGGGTAAAAACCATAACTAAATAATTAGTCAAACAAATAAAAATTAGACAATATGATATTAAAGTGGATAATTAAAAAACATATTTCAAATTGAAGGAGTGGGTTGTATTATACTATAATATAATAATAATATACTATATTACAATACAATATAATATAATATATTATAATATAATATGATATTACATAATATAATATATATAATATAATATATATAATATATATTATATAATATTATATTATTATTTTTTTGATACGTAATACACAGCCTAAGCTACATGCTTTTATATTAATGTGATCAAAATGTTACATCGAGTCAGCCCACCAACATGATGGGACCGAGATACAAAAGCAAAATTTGGCCTTGAACTAGCAAAATCCACCCCATTTACACTAATGTTTACATGGAAATTAGCATGGATAGACTAGAAAAACAAAACAAAATAGAATCCCTCCCTCAACCAAGCCATTAATCATCTTCATAGAAATGACCAGTCCCCACCAGTTCTGCAAAATCTTGGCACCATTGTAAACCAACCACCTCGTTAAACCCAGTCGTCAACATAAAAAATTGTATCCTATGGTGACCCAACTCTTGTGTCGTTGTAGCTCATTTCCTTTTAGATCAAGGATGAATGGGTGCCACTCAACCTCCACCCCCTACTGGAACATTCGAGTCATATCATCCAGCCATGGGATTCTGAATTCTAGCATAACTACTGCCATTGTATCAATGTACCCTACCAAAATTGAACCTTTGAACACTACACACAAAAGCAGCAAACATCTCTCCTTCAAAAAACTCAAATCCAAGAGAGGCTAAGAACCGAGAGGAGATATCTGAGTTAGCCCTAGTTCGATTATGTGAAAAACAATAGCTTTTCCAAAGCACCATCCTTACTGCTTCTAGGCACAAAATGTCCTTGTTGAGGTAGATATTCTTCAGACATTGATAAAAAAATGAACCCTAAGAAAATTGCCTCCTTCTTGGAGCTCTTCAACTTAATCAGAGTTTCCATGTTTTGATGCCAATTCCCATCCATGATATCAAATATATAGAAATCCATTCAATTTTCTTCATTAATGGCCGACTGTCTATTTTAATACCTTTGTGTACTCTCAACTTGAGGCCAGATAATTCGCTTTGGTTAGCCATTAAATTCGCAAGAAGATCAGTACCATCCTTTGAGTGTTCATGAGGCAAGTAGAGAACGAGTACTCAATTTACCCTCTAAAAGCATGAGTGTGCTTTCCGAAACAAGAAAGTACCTTGCCCTTTCCACCACTCTACACTCCCATACCTCATTCACTTCCCTAATTTGAACGAGCCATCCCAATTTATCAATCCATCACTTCAAATTTAATGACTTTAAATGATTATGCTTCATGACGGTGGAATGTCCACTCACTTTTCCTCCTTCTACCTATTTGAGGGGGCCCATATGCCAGATCTAGCCATTATTGCCCTAGACTATAAGCATCCAATTGGTACATGGGCCGAATATATAATATTACATTATTATTATATATTATTATATATTATATAATAATATAATAAAATATTTATATTATATTTATATTATAATGCATTTAATATTGTATAATAATATAATATTATAATATTATATTATATTATAGTATAATATAATATTTATTTTATATTATAATATAATATACTATTTATATTATATTATATAATCCCATGGCTGCCAAGTGGGTGGTTATGGCGATTGGTGTCACCGAAGGCATATGGCCAACAACATATGCTTGGTTGGCGTGGAGGAGAAGAGTGGCGGTGGAAGGATTTTATGGTGGCAAGGTGACGAGTGTTGGATGCCTATCGGTTAGCAACATTAATGCTTTGCCCTATCAAAGGATTGGGAGGAGAATGTTTTCTGAGATGATGGGACACTTTAATTGATGATTGGTGTTTATTATACCTCGCTTGCTCAAGGCATATATCATTCTCTCAAGGCAGCGATGGAGTCTTCGATATCTTTGTCGTCTACGGGGTAGTTGTGGGCATTCTACGGGAGAATCCGCCATGGGAGGATGAAATCAATCTTCAAGGATTGGGATGAGCTTGTGCTAGGGGCAGTAGAATTGTTGTTGGGAGAAGAATTTGTAAACTCGATCGAGCGGTGGAGAAACAATGTAGACATTGCGGCAAGGTTCTTAGCAACGCTATTGGATCTAGAAGTGTCGAAGGCGATGGTGCTGCTAATGGCGAGGAAATTGCTATGGGAGAGTCTATAGGAGGGCGTTATGGATGTTGTTATTGTTGTTGAATTAAGGGTGGGGATTCCTTGGTTGCGTGACTTGCAATGGGCTCTTATACCTGGCGCGCAGGTCTAGAGATACCCGTTCATTTTAGACGTCAAAGGGGAGGTGCTTCAAAGAAACTGTGAACGGGCTACCTTCGGGGTCATATTCTTAAAAGATCATCTGTATTTGGAGTCGTCTGATGAGGTGGACTGGCATCAACTTTTTAGGGGTCTTCTAGTGGCTAAAGGTCTGTTATCGGAGGTATAAATGGTGTCTTAAGTCTGTGATGAAGGATATTTGATGTTTTGCATTTCAGGGTCTGTAAGGTGTTAGTGTAGATTTGGTCTAGGCTTTAATCATGTTATCTGGTCAATCGATGGTGTCTTAGGTCTGTGGTGTCCATTTGGTTTTGGTAGTTTGTTGGGAAGGCGTGGAAATGGTGTCAGTTTTTTGCTGAGTCTGAACATAATGTAATATCTTTTGAAAGCAATGAATACAAAAACATTTATGAATAAAAAAAATATAATATTATATTATAATATAATATAATATTTATATTATAGTATAATATAATATAATATAATATAATATAATATAATATTATATTATATTATATTATATTATACTATATTATACTATAATATAATATAATATTATATTATATTATATTATATTATATTATATTATAATATATATATATTATAATATATAATATTATATTATACTATATATATAATATAATATAATATATTATAATATATTTAATAATATTTATTGTTGAAAAGTGGGAGATTTATGTATTGTAATTTATTTATTTTGAATTCCATTTTAAAATAATTTTTTAGTGGGCGAATTAGGGTGGGAAAATTTTCATTTTAATAAACATACTCTAAAACCCTTGTCAAAACCCTATTTTTAGGCTGCAGCTTGCTAGAACAAAGAAGTGAAAGGTGAATACCAACAATGAAGAGTTTTTTTGAGTAGATCAGATCGGTCAGGTAGGGGGTGGGGGAATTGGCTCGGCTAGTCGAGAGTTCACAAAGGAAGAGTTTGGAGGAGCTGAAGCCAATAGTGACGAGGAAAGCAACAAAAAATGATAGAATCTGAAACAAGTAAAAAACTAAATGTGCTCATTATCGGATCTTGCATGTAATTTAATTCTAATAAACATACTCTAAAACCCTCGTCAAAACCTTATTTTCAAGTTGTAGCTCACCAAAATGGAGAAGTGAAATGTGAATACCAGTGATGAAGAGTTTGGAGGAAACCAATAGCAGCGAGGAAAGCAACAAAAAATGGCCGCATTTTTGGCACTTTCTTTAGATAAAACAATACTAAGTAAATAGTTTCCATAAAAGAATGTTCTCTTTTATTTGTCTTCACATGGAGTTTGTCTTGAATGAGTGTAGTGCATTGTGCTTATTTTACACTGATGTTCAGGTTTTTTGTTATCTTCAGAGTGGTGCATTGGCTTGATATGTTACAGTGCTAGTAATGTTGTGTTTTCTAAATTATCTTTAGAGTGGGGCATTGGCTTGATATGTTATGGTGCTAGTAATGTTATGTGAACTCTCTAAATTTTGTTTTTGGTTTTAGTGGCTAAAGTGTTGATTTTTTATTTAAAGAAACATGGAGTTTGTCTTGAGCCCAAAAAATGGGCCATGGTATAGTCACATGGATGCTTTGACTAGGCCATTTCCTTCCTCACTTTCCCAGATGCTAATCAAAACTTCATTCTTTTATCTTTGGTAAATGTACGATGTAAGCCTAATTTCAAGGTTTATGGAGTCTCCAAAAGACTCGCATTGGAAGGCAAGTAAGAGAATACTGAGATATGTGAGTAGCACAAAGGACTTTGGCATATTGTATTCCACTTCAGATGATTTCAGTCTTGTTGGGTACACCAATAGTGATTGTGGTGGCAACATTGATGATAGAAAAAGCACATCCGGTTATGCTTTTCACTTTGGGATAGGTATTGTGTCATGGGCTTCATAGAAACAGCCTATTGTGACTCTTTCTTCAACTGAAGTTGAGTATGTGGTAGCCACTAGTGCTTCTTATTAAGCTATTTGGATGCGGTGGATGTTGAAAGACTTAATGCATGATCAAAAGGAAGCCACTACGATATTTTGTGACAACAGGTCAGTGATTGCATTGTCCAAAAACCATGTTTTTCATAAGAGAACTAAGCATATTGATACTAGATATCATTTTATTAGAGAGCTTGTAAACAACAAAGAAATTTTCTTAGATTATTGCAAATCTAAAGATTAGTTTGTAGACATATTTACAAAACTGTTGGTGAAGGAGACATTTCAATATTTACAGAGCTTTTAAGGATTTTTTGATTGTGCAAATGTACACAGCTGTGGAGAAGTTTGATACAAATTTTTGTTGATCCCCAATAGTTCATAATTAATGGGGACTATTGGAGAGACTTTAATTATGCACAACTAGGCATTTAATGATGATATATTTTGTTTGTCATTTCCTATCTTGTATCGCTAGCTAAAAGGACTTGTAATTAATGTCTTTAGATGTTCATTATTTTGATGATAATCATTAACCTAGATGTGAGTTGTAGTTGCACATTAAGTTTCAACTTTTAATGTTTGTCATGAGCCCAATGAAAAGTCTAGAAAAAAGAAGTGAGGAGTTATTTTTTCCATGGTATTATGCTGCATCAGAAAGAGAGAGCAAAAATCTTGTCCAAAATAGAGAAATATGATGTTTTAATGTGCACCTGTAGCTGTTGTTTATTATGAAAGAATATATTTATATAGTTGAAGTTATTTTGTGTGTTTTCTTGGTCTCATAAACAGTTGTAGCTATTGTTATTTTTCCCTTGCTCTGAATTTTTTGGGTAGTTCTATCTATGGTCTATTTTGTTTGTTCAATTTTTTCTCCTCTACTCCTTTAAAACCCATAAAAAATTGGTTGTGGATCATGATGAGGATCTAATAATTGATATGATATTAATGTTTCATTCACCTTTTTCACCTTGTAATGGCATGGAGGTGGCGAGAAAGTTTTTTTGATCAAAAAAATCATGAAGTGGTATTGTAATAGGGTTCAAATGAGTAATTACATCATTTTAAGTGAAATCAAATAATGACAACATGTTTCCTTTCCATCTGCTTGCTTCAGGCATGCATAATAATTTGGACAACAACTATTTTTTGATAATGGATCCTTGCACTAAATCAAATGCCTCAAATGAAGTGGAGACTCACATTCACCTACTCTATTCCCAATGACAAATGCCTTTTCTTGGACTATTGTCTGACAAATGACAGTAAAGTGTTTTCAAGACCTGCAATGGTGTGATTTTGATGATGATTATTTGGATTATTAGTGATAAATTCCTTGTGGTCGAGCATAAATATAATGTCAACATTGACATTACATCCATATTTGTACCTGTGTTGCTGGATTTGGGCGAGCCAAGGTTAACAGTAAATATTTTGGTATAGAAGATCATAGGTGGCTTGGTGGTGGTGTTGGAAGTTTCTCTCTATGCTAATGTTGTCCCTCTCTAGGGTATTTTGATAGACTTTGTGCACAGGGGTATATAATGGACTTGCACCCCTTTGTCATATCATATTTCCTTGCCTTAGTCGTCTTGTGCAAGAGGAAAGCTTTGAAGGGCGTCGAGTTTCTAAAGAACGTGTTGGGTCTAGCACCCACAGAAGGGGTGGAATTGCTGACGATGCTTGTTGATAGTTCAATGGAATCTCATGTGGTGGTCTAAGCTTGGTGTGTTGCTATAGTTAGTTAATGTGTATCAACAATTATTTTTGTTAATATGTCTATGGTTAGTATGTATCTTTAGGTTTTTGTTTGTATGTTTGTTTTTTTGTCCTTGGAGACTTTGTGTTGATATGTATAAAATTTGTTTATGAAAGTATTGTCTGATATCTTAAGCTAGAGATAGCTAGGTCTATGCTATATACTTGGTTTTTTATGGCCTTGTTAGTTCATGGGGCATAAACTATACAATGTAGTATTCCTTGATAATATACAAGGAGCAACCTTCATGATTGCAATTTATTAATCAAAATAAATAAATAAAATTTTAAAATAAAATATAATTTTTAAAAATTTAATTAATGAATGTTATCAAATAACAAAGTTTGTATCAATATTTTTTAAATAAACTTTAAGAATAATTAAATTATTCAAGTTTATAAAAATTAATTAATAGAAAATTAAAACAAGCAAAAATTCATATTAAAATTAATTCTAAAACAAATAATTTACTTATATTTAAAACAACTAAAACAATTATAAAAATATAAATAATAAATTAAATAATTTAATAAAATATTATAAAAAATATAATTAAATTATGTATATAAAAGAATATTTTGTTAAAAAAAATATAGTAGGGTGATCCCACAATAATGGGTTACAGTTTTTGGCCAAACTTGACATTAAAATCAATATTTTTCACTAGATATTCACTTTCTTACACCTATAGCATCTAAACCATTAAGAATTTGAAGATGAATCAAACTAGTTATTTGCTATATCTTTTCTATAGATTCTAATTATTATTTTTTAAAAAAATTAAAAAATAAATTGTGAATCATTTTGTGTAATTTTTAATAACTTTTTTTCTACTAATTAGCATTTTTAAAAAGTGATGTTTACTTCGGATTACATAACTTTTTTTATAGATAGGATACAATTCTAATTTTTAAAATATAGATTTTACACACCAATATCTAGTGCATGGATATTTTTTCATATTTTTTTGTTACATAATTTTTTTTAATTAATTTTCCAAGTCAGAGTAATTATAATTTGGACAAAGGTTTACTTTGGCCTGCATAACTTTTTGTATTCATTTGAATTAACTTATTCTTTTTTTATTGGAATAAGGACATCAATACCTAGTGCACATGTATTTTTTAGAATTTTTTATCTATTTTTCTATTTTTTAATATGTGTGAAACAAAAAAATGATGTTCATCAAAAATCCCACATTCACAAGAAATAAAAAATAAATGTAACAATAAAATTAAACATATTTAAAATTATACTTTTTGGGAAGCTTATAATAAGGGATACATGCTTCCAAAACATAAATTTTAAATGAATTCATTTGATCACCCAAAAGGTAAATCAAAAGTGATTTTTTATGAGCATTTTGATAGGTGTAGAGGAGACTTGATTATAGGTATGGTTTAAATCTAACAATGTTCCATCCAAGGGGGTTTGATCTAAGGGGGTTTGATCAATCCCTCTTTGATTAAAATCATTTAAATGGAACCTTTTGTCTTAAATCATTTTATTTTCTAAAAATATGTGATTTAAACATATTAAAAAATAGAAAAATAGAGAAAAAAAATTCTAAAAAATACATGTACACTAGGTATTGATGTCCTTATTCCAACAAAAAAAAATAAGTTAATTCAAATGAATACAAAAAAGTTATGTAGGCTGAAGTAAACCTTTGTCCAAATTATAATTACTCTGACTTGGAAAATTATATCTAGTGCATGGATATTTTTTCATATTTTTTTGTTACATAATTTTTTTTTAATTAATTTTCCAAGTTAGAGTAATTATAATTTGGAAAAAGGTTTACTTTGGCCTACATAACTTTTTTGTAGTCATTTTAATTAACTTATTCTTTTTTTGTTAGAATAAGGACATCAATACCTAGTGCACATGTATTTTTTAGAAAAAAAATTCTCTATTTTTCTATTTTTTAATATGTGTGAAACAAAAAACTTGATGTTCATAAAAAATCCCACATTCACAAGAAATAAAGAATAAATATAACAATCAAATTAAACATATTTAAAATTATACTTTTTGGGAAGCTTATAATAAGGGATACATGCTTCCAAAACATAAATGTTAAATTAATTCATTTGATCACCCAAAAGGTAAATTAAAAGTGATTTTTTATCAGCATTTTGATAGGTGTAGAGGAGACTTGATTATAGGTTAGGTTTAAATCTAACAATGTTCCATCCAAGGGGGTTTGATCTAAGGGGGTTTGATCAATCCCTCTTTGATTAAAATCATTTAAATGGAACATTTAAAGTCTTAAATCATTTTATTTTCTAAAAATATGTGATTTCAAGCGAAAATCAAGATGTCCCAAAAAGTGTAACCCATTATTATGGCAACACCCACTAACTATCATGACAAAAATTATTTTTTTATAATAATAAATATTTGAACTGCTCAATTTTAAACATTACTAAGAGATATTATCACTTATTATAGAAGCTATCTATCTCATCACAACGTTGAAAAAATGTTGATTTTCTTTTATGGAGCCATTAGCACTCATCCTAGATTTATATAACTCATAGTTTGAGGACTCTCCAAGTCCTAGAAAATACTTTTGGGACTCCCGAGTCCTAGGGCTCACCAAGTCAACTCACTAAGGACTCCTGAGCTGAGTCCTAGAGAGTCTATGCTAGGACTCCCAAGTCCTGGCAAGTGACTCGTGAGAGTCCTAGAATCAAACTCCCGAGTCCCAACTTAGGACTCTTGGCATCACTTGGAAATAATGAGTATGAATGTTCAAAACTTGGTTTTTTCTATTTTTTTCATTTGAAAATTTGAAACTATGAGTATGAATGATGAAATTTCAAATATAGAGTGTTTGAAGATCATATAACATGTGTAATATTTGAATTCCGAGAAATTGATAATCGAAATAGGCTCTTATGTTCTCTAACTGTATTATTTTTTTAATTTTATTTTTGTAAAACTATAGTTTTCTTCTTTGTCGAGTCTATACTGAGTCTCGAGTCCGAGTCCTATTTTGGGCTGCCAAGTCTGTGACGAGTCCGAGTTTTCCAACTATGATATAACTTATTTCAAAGAAAAAGTTGTTAACAATATAATTTTTTGGAACAAGTTCCTGTACTTAATCTAGATTTTCTTGGTGGTGAACTCTTTCTTACATTCATGAAAACTGATATCAAATACATAGATGAACTAAACATCCAACCTTTATATCAAACACTACCCATTCTTCTATAAGTATACAGAAAGGGTTTCTAGCTTGATACTACAACCCATAGATCTATATCAATAAGAATGTCCCTCTTCTTAAGGTTCAAAAGGTAAAAATTATTGATGTTAAAACTTTTCAAACTCCATTCTTGATGTGATTGTCATTTTTTTTATCTAAAACTAAGATCAACTATGAAAGCTTCAACTCAAATAAGAATGAGTAAAACCGCTACTCCCATAAATCTAACAAGCTAGGCTAGTTCTAATAACAAATGAAAGCAAAAAAAACATATCTATATGTCCTAATAAGAGAAACTATGCAAGTAGAAGTAGATAAACAAAAAAAATTAGAAACTTGATAAGGGGACACTATATTTCCTAGGAAAACTCTTAAAAGAAAAAATTGAACTATAAAGTACAATTAATATAGTAATTAGAAATATATATTACATTACAATGTAGAGAATCTATGATTCAATGTAGGTCTTCAATATTTAATATTAGAGTTAAAACAATAGCATAGCCTTACAAACATATACAATATAATCTACATTCTATTACCTTAATTCATAGAAAAAGAATATGGTATAAAAAAATGGTTTTCCAAAATTATGGGCTAAAAAAATGAGTGAACACTATCTTAAATTGATCCAATTTTTACTCCATGCAAAACCCTTCAAGAGTAACTCCTTGTAAAATAATTTTAATGCATACATTAAAAGCTTTTGTTCCTTAATACAAAGAAGGTAAGTGCAAATTTCAAGTGCTCCATATGAAAATGATAATAAAACCTACACACCTCTTTAAGATGGATACTTAAGTTGTGTCTTTTCTAGTCTACTAGTAACCTCCCCTTCTAATGGCCTCTGGCAAGTTATGTTATAAAATAGTAAGTGATGGAGCATGCCAATCTAAAAATACTGAAATTTCTTCCATATGTACCATTACATTTCATTAAGGTCTAACATTTACATACATTTACAATAATTAGTTGGATAAAGAATCAATTATTTTTATAAAAAAATGCTTGACTAATTACTATAAGAAGTATCATATAATTATAATATAAAGAACAACATTACTACAAGTCTTTAAAATTATAAGTTTGATTAACTCTATATAGAGAATAGTTCCCTATTAAACCTATTTATTTAATCCTTTGATCAAATGTGAGCACTCAAATTAAGACTATGTTCTTTTGATTAGTCTAAAAAAAGCTTTACTTTAAATTTTTTTAAAGTAAACATCATTCTTAATATTTCTAAGAGAAATTAATAATAATATTAGGAGAAATGGCTAAACTAACAAAAAAGCAAAGAAGAAGACAAAGGAAAACAAATAAAAAACTAAAAAGGTTACATGACTTACAAGATTGATGGGAAAATTATGGATGAAATTTGTTGGATGACTCTTAAACATTAAAGTTTCTATGATTCTTCATTGAAAATTACATTGCAAATATTTTTTTTTTCATCTTAGAAAAGAAATTTGGCATACATAAAGTGTTCTTATTAAATGTCTTTATATAATGATCAATAAGCTTATATAAGCTATAATTATAAGATAAGTTTTCTTAAATTAGTTTAAGTAGAGGAACACGACATAAATTGATTTATATGATATATTTAATCAATATTTTTATTCTAATCCTTGCTCTGATTTCTTTAAATAACACTTTCAAATATTTAAATGTTACAGTATTTTTTTCAATTAATAACACTATCAAATATTTAATCATAGTCACATGGGTTAGTTTTTTTTGTATTGGATATTTATTGTCAAAATTGAACGTCTCTAATGCATGCTTGTCATGTTTGATGTAGAGAAGAGATGGCTCAACCAGATAGAAGCCAAACACAATGCAATGCTTCAGCTGAATCATGGCGTATGCAAGTAGAAAAAATATTCAATTGTCCATATCATATGGATGGAGTGCCAAAAAATGTGTGCATTTATAGGGTGTCTGAAGCCATAATAAAGAAACAAATCGAACACACAGATGTATGTGGTTCGGCCGTAGCCTACATCCACGGAGAAGGGAGAGAGATGATATTATTCATGATTGTGTTTTGGAGATTACAACACTTCTGCATATAAAGAGATACAACAACCTTAATTAGAAGGCATGGATTAGGACGAATCCCACAATTTATGCTTTCTCCAGCACAGATAGATAGATACAAATCCCGATAATCTCTCTTCTCCAACACTCCCCCTCAAGTTGGTGCGAAAATGTCAATAGAGCCCAACTTGGACAATACTTCTTGAAACTTGAGAGCTGGAAGACCTTTTGTAAATATATCCGCCAATTGCTGAGTTGTAGGGACAAAGGTTGTGCGGATGACATTGGCTTGCACATTCTCTCGAACAAAATGGCAGTCAACTTCAATATGTTTAGTGCGCTCATGAAACACTGGATTTGAAGCGATATGCATAGCAGCCTGATTATCACAGAATAATTGAGTTGGTAGAGATGAACCATAACCAAGGTCCTGCAACAGAGCTCGAAGCCATATAATTTCACTGGTAGTTGATGCCATCGCTCTATATTCTGCTTCAGCACTTGAACGAGCAACAACACTCTGTTTTTTACTTTTCCATGTGACCAAGTTACCTCCAACAAAGGTACAATATCCAGTTGTAGACCTTCGATCAATGGGAGATCCTGCCCAATCAGCATCAGTATAGGCAGTAATAGAATTATGACCAGTCTTACGCATCCATATACCTCTGCCTGGGGATCCTTTCAGATACTGTAAAATTCTGGTGACGGCCTGCATATGTTGAGCCTTGGGAGCATGCATGAAACGACTTACCAAACTCACTGCATAAGAAAGATCAGGTCGAGTAATGGTTAAATAGATTAACCTACCGACCAACCTTTGAAACTGACCAATATCAGACAACAATGGACCAGTATCATCCAATTTTCCTCCGCTATCTGTTGGCGTATTGATGGTTTGATTCCCAATTTACCAGTTTCTTGTAACAAATCCAACACATACTTTCGTTGATTAAGAAAGATGCCATTTTTTGAGTAGGCAACTTCTAATCCTAGAAAGTACTTCAAAGTTCCCAAATCTTTAATGGCAAATCTATTGTGTAGCAGAATTTTTAGCTTAGAAATTGCATTTTGATCATCACCAGTAATGACTATATCATCAACATAAATCAGCACAACAACAATACCGGAGTTACTTCTTTTAACAAACAGAGAAGGATCTGCATTACTTCGTTTCAGCCCATTCAACATAAGGATAGAACTAAGCTTAGCATACCAGGCCCGTGGAGATTGTTTAAGCCCGTAGATTGCCTTTTTTAATTTACACACTAAACCAAACTTGGCCTCTTGCGGATGCCCAGGTGGGATGCTCATGTAAACTTCTTCTTTAAGATCACCGTGCAAGAATGCATTTTTGACATCCATTTGAAACAATTTCCAGTCTTGATTGACGGCAAGGGAAATGAGGACCCGGAATGTGTTCATCTTTGCAACAGGCGCAAAAGTTTCCTGGTAATCTACGCCATATGTTTGTGTGAATCCTCTAGCAACAAGTCTGGCCTTATGTCGTTCTAAGGAACCATCACTATTGTATTTATTTTTGTACACCCAACGACATCCGACAGTTTTCCTTCCTGGAGGTAGCTTAACAATCTCCCATGTGTTATTGTCATCTAGAGCTTGTAGTTCGTCTTGCATAGACTTCCTCCAAACTGCAATGGAGTTAGCTTCTCTAAAAGTCTTAGGTTCTTGATTATGATCAACGGTACTCAAGAAAGCTAGGTGAGACTGAGAAATATTATTATAAGACAGGTGATCCTGTATAGGATAAGATGTAGCATGATAAGTGAAGAAATCTTTCATTCGCTCTGGAGGACGAGTTGCTCTACTCGATCGTCGAGTAGCTTGAGGAGATGTGGGGATTGGTGTTGCTTCAAGAACTTCTGCATCGTGATCAGGAACAACATCCTCATTGGTAATGGTAGGAAGCGGAACTAGGTGAGACACAGACTCCCCCTGTGATCGACTCCCAGATTCAACACAAGCTTGAAAAAAAGATTCAGACTCCACAAAATGGACATCACGTGAAACAAAAATTTTACGAGTGACAGGATCATAACATATGTACCCTTTCTTAGTGGAAGAATACCCAAAAAATACACACCGAGTAGAGCGAGCTTCTAACTTATCTCTGTGTATTGCTTGTAGGTGCACATAACAGACACATCCAAATACCCTCAAGTGTGAGATGTCAGGTGTCCTATTTTTGAGTATTTCCAATGGTGACTTGAACTTAATAACACGGCTGGGAAGATGGTTGATCAAATATGCAGCGGTCAATACACCATGAGACCAATATTGTTTTGGGACCTTTGTTTGAAACATAAGGGCCCGTGCAGTTTCCAGGATGTGTCGATTCTTTCTTTCGGCCACCCCATTTTGTTGTGGAGTTCCGACACAACTTGTTTGATGAATAATGCCTTGGCTTTGAAGATATTCTGAAAAAGATCCTTTAACATATTCGGTACCATTATCAGACCTAAAAGTTTTTATTTTAGCACCAAACTGATTAAGCACCATAGTATGAAAATCTTTGAAAATAGAAGTCACTTCAGTTTTTGATTTTAACAAGTATAACCAGGTAGCACGAGAAAAATCATCAATGAACAACACAAAATATTTATATCCATCATAAGAATCAATAGGTGCAGGTCCCCATAAGTCGGAGTGAACTAATTCAAACAACTCAGTAGACATAGAAGATGAATTGACAAAAGGTAAACGCGTTTGTTTAGAAAACTGACAAACATCACAGACATCATAATCAACAGAAGCAGAAGGACAAAGTTTTGACAAGATACGGTTGGATGGATGTCCAAGCTGTTTATGTAAAGTGTGACTTTCAATTACACCACTGGCATGATACGCCTTATTGAGGGAGTTTAGAAAATAAAGTCCATGTGAGTATGTTCCTTTACCAATCGTCTTCTTCGACTTTCGATCCTGAAAGATGACAGATGTTGGAGAAAATATGACATCACAATTTAAAGAATTAGTAATTTTTCCAACAGACATAAGTTGAACAGGGAAGGATGGAACAACCAGAGCATCAGATGGAGCATTATGAGAAAAGAAACTAATTTTACCACTTCCTAAGGCTGAAACGGTAGTTCCATTAGCAACAGAGATATCATGCTTATCAGTTTTCGGAATAAAATTGGTTACTGAAGAAGGACTATTGGCCATATGATCTGTAGCTCCGGAATCAATAATCCAGGAATTAATTTTGGAATTGGAAGTAAGATAAGCATGAAGATTACCTGACACGTGAGAGGAAGTGGACGGACTGTTGCCAGAAGAGACAGTCTTACTGAGTTGTTGAAGAAGATGACCCAACTGATTGATTGAAAAAGAAGTCTCGGCTACAGTAGCATGATCCTTCCGACCCTTATATTCAGATTTGAGATGAGGATGTAATTCCCAGCAGCGATCCTTGGTATGCCCAGTTTTCTTGCAGTGATCACATTGATAGAGTTCCTTCTTACCCTTGTAGCGAGAAACATTCTTGTTTTTGTCAGAAAAGTGAGGCTTTCTTTTATCATCCTTTTCAGCCAAAAGGACATTAGATTCAATCTTCTCCGTTGAAGTTTTGGATTCTGAGCTCATAGTCTTTCTTCGAGTTTCCTCTCGCTGAATAATAGCACAAACACCAGCAAGAGTGGGTAATGTGGCATCCATCAGAAGATTGCGCCTTATGTATTCATACTCAGGCTTCAGGCTACGAAGAAGTGAGAAAATTTTATCCTCCTCAGCTCGTTTCAAAAGAGTTTGGGCATCAGTGGTATGTGGACGATACAGGTTCAATTCGTCCCACAATTTTTTTAGATTCCCAAGGTGTTCACTAAAGGTTTTCTCACCTTGTTGGGCTGAAGCTATTTCAAGAGTGAGTTCAAAAATACGGGCAGCATTATTTTGGTTCCCATATAATTCAGCGATTGAATCCCACAGTTCTTTTGCTGAATTAGAAAAAGTGAAAATTTCGGCAATATGAGTTTCCATTGAATTGAGTAACCATGATCGAACAAGCTGATCATTGGATATCCAATCCTCATATCCCGATTCAGTAGTTTGAGGACATTTTTTATCACCATTAACGAAACCAAATTTTTTCTTGCCACCAAGTGACAAAGTAACAGCTCTAGACCATGCTACATAATTGATACCATTTAACAGAACTGGTGAAAGTCTCCAACCAGGATTCGAATCGAACTCAGCCATAATAAATAACAAGGAAGAAGCCACAAAAAAACACTTACAAGGAAGGTCTCCACACGAACCAGTAGGGCAGACGTGGTTTTTGAACAGGGTAGAGAAGAGCAGAGAAGAACTCGCGCGGGCGTAGCTTAACAGATTTCACACGGTAGCTTGTCTAGCAGAGTCGCTTCTTTTTTCACAACCGCAGAAGCCTCAAAGTCTGTCGCACCCAAAGCTCTTCATTCTCAGTCCCTTGACAATACCCACCAACAGATCTGACCTCGTTTCTCCAAAATAAAGATACCCACTTTACGAATTCCTTCCTTACTGTCGCCTGCCACACAAATCAGAGATTCCTTCCTTACTGTCGCACAAATAAGAGTCTCACAACCCCGCAGAATATGGAAGATCAATTGCTCCCAACATCAAGATCGCGGAATTCTGGAAACAGGTTACACGCTGAAAAAAGGCAAGAAACCAGCAGGAACAAGAAATGGGTGAATCGAACAAGATAAACTCGATCAAAAAGACTGATAGCCAACAAAAAACTGATGGTGAATTGCGCGGCCAAGAAAAAAAACAGATCTCCTGTGACGAAATCAGACAAGGACCCTGCTCTGATACCATAAAGAAACAAATCAGAACACAAAGATGTATGTGGTTCGGCCGTAGCCTACATCCATGGAGAAGGGAGAGAGATTATTATTCATAGTTGTGTTTTGGAGATTACAATGCCTCTGCTTATAAAGAGATACAAGAGCCTTAATTAGAAGGCACGGATTAGGACGAATCCCACAATTTATGCTTTCTCCAGCACAGATAGATAGATACGAATCCCGTAAATCTCTCTTCTCCAACACATAAAGATTTCTAAACCGGAAGCTTATGTTCCTGTGACTCTATCATTTGGGCCTTACAATCAGAAGACTAAGTCTGAGTTATTGTCCAGAATGGATCAACATAAATTGGAAGTACTCCGGATAACATTAGCGAGGCTTCATATAGACAAGACCATGTTGATTGCGGAGATTAAAAAATTAGAGAGTGAAATCAGAGAGTACTATTTAGAGCCAATAGATTTGGATGAAGAAGCACTATCTTGGATGTTCGCAATGGATGCTTGCTCTATTCTGGAATTCTTTAGAGGTACAGATGGATTTGGCCCTATGGATAAAAATTACTCCAAGTTGATTGCTATTCTAGGTGATATTATGAAGTTGGAAAGTCAAATTCCTTTAGTCATTCTCATAAGAATACTTCAATTAGAACGTGGAACCTTCGAAGGTGCAACAAAACAGTTAGCTGCAATGCTGAGTAAACATAATGTGTTTTGTGGATTTCTTTTTCAATACTCACGGGATGATGATGCTGAATCAAAACTGAAGGAACATATGATGAATGAACGACCTGCATACCATCTACTAGATTTGTACAGAATGGTAATTAAAGATCTGTTAACACATTCCAATCCGAAATCAGCTACTCATGTTGAACAAAAGGTGGCACTATCTGGTCTTACCAGCAGCGATATCAAATTTGTTTGTCCTTCCCCTAATGCCGAATTATTACACAAGGCTGGTGTCAAAATTCAGCCAGGCCAATTTGGATTTCAAAAGAGAAAGATTGGAACAAGTAAGCTTTCCGTCCCTCAAATCACAATAGAGGATAACACAAAATTGTAATGCCCCGTCTTATAACCTAAGGAATGTTGCAATTGTGTATATAAGTGAAATAATTTTTTTTTTAGTGTTAATATTAACTTAATTAGTTGCATACATTCACTAAGTTACGCGACATTACACTACTTGAGATTCCATAGACGACTTTCGTATTTAGCATTGCACATATTTAATTAACATAAACTTAAAAGTAAGCATTGCATAACATTTGAATACCATTCATGAAAGTATAAAATACAAGTATGATTCTTACATTGCATTGAAATAATATTACAATACTCATTCATCTGATGAGGTAGATCAATAATAGTTACAATTACAGTTTATAAATGTTCACCTCATAAACAATTGAGGGATGTTTCAAATACAAGATTTCCAATAACGCAATAAAGAAAGTTTACATATGTATCCAAGTACGAGCTCTCCATTCATGAAGCTCTCGTTGCCATGATAAAAAAATTGGGGACCCAACAGAGTAAGGTGCACGTTCCACCCAACCATGTGGTACCCGTAGGTCCACCCCCCATGCTAGGAGATAGTAATATGGTTACCTAGACATAACCTATTCACCCTAGACACAAGTACATAACTAACTGATAGTTACATTGCTTCTAGATTTAAGACAATCAAATGTGCTAAGTACACAAGGTAAACTGTTATTTTAGGTGAAGTGTCATCACAATGTTGCAAAGGTGATCCGGTGGATATTTTCAGTGGAAATTGAAGTGTCTCTGAATCTCTAGATTTCTGCACCATTAGAAAGATCTCTGCATCCTGATTCCAACCCAACTCGAACGGAGCAAAAATGAGTCTGTTTGTGCAAGTTATGGCCAGTCAAACCTTGGGTCAAACTGGTATCAGAGGGTGCCAAAAGGTGAAAAAATGATCATATCAAAAATTGATGGAACTAGCGTCATCGTGAAGAGCTCGTCAAGATGATTTTGACGGCATTCGTTTCGTCGAAATCCGACATCGTATGCTCAACTTATCAGTAGTCAAAGTTCGCGCAAGGAATGTTGACTTTTGACCATACGAAATGCTGACGTCATCATTCTGTACTGTACGGGCCATGAAGTGGACCAACAAGAATTTGACACATGGCATCCATGTCAGAATCGTATGGAATCAATCCCGTGCTGACACGTGTCATCCGTACATCCAATCAGCATCGACGTGGCAGGTACAGTTGGTAGTTGAGTCAGCGTACAGTTAGCACACGTGGACATTCCAGTCAGCACTGTCCTCATCAATAGCCACATCAGCCAATCTGAGCTCACGATGTGGCACCCTCCTGGTGCGACACGTTGCCCTGTCTCCCATCTCTACCCGCGGATTCAAATTTGTTAGTTTGTTTGTTTGTTAAAAAAAATTTGTTGAGCGGCTCGAACCCGCAACCTCCTCCCTAACCATCAGCCGGCTCACCATTGCACCAGCCATGCACGTCAACCTATATATGGCAGGTGATTTCTTTTGTTAAGTAACTGACAGGATTTTTAGGTTCAAAAGCAACCACCGGGATTTGAACCTGCGATGCCCGGGATCCAAAAATGTCTTGCCACCATTAGACCATGGGGTCCGTTCGATATATGAGTGTCATCGGTAAGTTTTGTTGTTTTTGTAAAACCGAATGCCTTAAAAATAAAACTATTCCCCTAAAATGTAAAACAATAATCCTTTTAAAGGATTAAATGAAAACTCTCCAAGTGGTAAGGCCCGAATAAACAATAAATTGAAGGGCTTAAATTAATAATGGGGATTTTTGATAAAGATTTATATGTAAATGGAGGAATAAGGGAGATTTTGTAAATCTTATGGTTTTCACCAAATTGGGTGAAACTTTTGTATAAAAAGGGGTGAAAGGGAGAGAGTGGAGGGAAGAGAATTTTTCAAGTGAAACAGGCGACAGGTGATTCGAGAGGAGTTCTAAGGAGATCATTTTGAAGCCATTTTGTATGTCAGAGCAGTGTTATGCTATCGAAGTGATGGTCTTGGTGCATTTGTAATTGATTCTGGAGATTAATCGGATCGGTTGTACTCTATTGGAGCCGACCCGGAGATGTAGTCACGTTTGTGGCAAACTCCGTAATCAAACTTTGTTTGCACTTTTTCTCTCCTTCTCTCTCATATTCTGACTCTCAATTTTGTTGGCTTCACTTTGTTATTCTCGTTACTTTAATTATTTATGTGAGTTAATTTTGTTCTAATTAACTTGGAATAATCATTGTAAAAAAATAAGCATTTAATTCTGCAAATAGTCTAGATTCTAATCAGATCAAGTTGGTATCAGAGCTCAGTTGACTATTATTGCAGTTGTTTTCTTGAATGCTAACGAGATCTAGGATTTAGAAGGGTGAAGGAAAACTTGAAGACTTTGATCCTAAGATCGGGAAGCGTAGAATATTTCCAAAGATGTCTGTTTCTGGAATGGAGGTTCCTGATGAGATCAGTGAGCAGGAATTTCAAAGAGCATTCCTCGAGATGAAGGCTAAGGTGGACATTCTTTTTCAAGAGAGACAAGAGCAGAACGAACGTGAAGGAGGTTCATTGAAGCAAGATGTTCGTGAAGACAAGAAAGGGAAACAACATGGAGATGGTGACAAGCAACTAGATGGATGTAAAATTTGACTTACCAAAGTATTGTGGCGAACTTAATGCTGAAAAATTGGATGATTGGATTCAGCAAGTTGAAGTCTACTATAGAGTCCAGAACCTATTAGATGATGTTGATAGGATCCAATTAGCTACTCTTCGATTAGGAGGTACAGCTTTAACCTGGTGGGAGAGTAAGTCTAAGGTAGAAGTTTCACAACATGGTAGAGTCAGTTCAACTTGGGCAGAGTTTGTTAATGCTCTTAAGAAGCAGTTTTATCCCCTAGGACATATGCAATAGTTAATGATGGACTGACAAATGTTTAGGCAAGGGAAAGGTCAAACTGTCCAAGAGTACACCCATGAATTTAGGAAAAGGGCTATTGCTTTGAATGTTCCTTTGTACACCCAGGACAATTTGTTGAAGTACATAGGAGGTCTGCATTCCTACCTTAGACATTCCATTTTGGTTTTGAACCCTTGTAATTTGGATGAAGAGTCTGTTCAAGCTACACACTTAGAGTCAAGGGGTAAAGGATCCTTTATTGGTAAGTTTGATAATGATGTAAAGAAATATTCTAAGGTTGCAGAGACAGGGAAAGGAAAGAAGGCAGCTACAGTTAAGAAGGATGATAAGCTTTCTTGCACTCATTGTGATAGGAAGGGTCATGATGAAGAACATTGTTGGCAGTTGCATCCTAAACTGAGGCCTAAGTGGGCTCAAAAACGTAATAAAAAATAGAAAGGTAAGGAGAAAGCCGCAAATGTTGTTTTAGATCTTGGTTCAGATTCAGATGATGCGACTAAGATAACAACTATGGGTTTGAAAGGTAAAGCTCCTATTTCCAGTGTTTCTGTTCATAGTTGTGCTTCTACTTCTAAAGTTAATGATGTCTTTGAAGATGTGAAAAGGAACGGGCTATTTCATTTGAGGGTTGTTGCTAAGAATAGTAAAATTGATGCACTCATAGATAGTGGTTCTCAAGTTAATCTGATTTCTGAAAGTGTTGTAAGAAACTTGGGGTTAAAAACTACACAACATAGGAAACCTGATCCACTAGGCTGGATTTGTGAAAATGATAAGTTGCAAGTAATAAGACAATGCACCTTAAGATTTGCAATCGCTAGTAAATTTGTGGATGAAGTATAGTTTGATGTGGTTCCACTGGATATCTATGGGATAGTGCTTGGTAGCCCTTATCTTTATGACATAAAAGCTATTTTCTATAGGGAAAAGAATCATTATCACTTGTTTAAAGACGGCATTCAGTATATTGTACATTCTCACAGGATTAAGACTGATTGTTCTTTTGCAAACACAGGACAGTTAAAGAGGGTAATTAATGCAAGTAAAGAGTTAACTCTTATGTCTGTCAGTACAGGTGGTTCTACATTTGAACTTGGAGTAGCTAACCAGGGTCAAATGTTGTAGGATGCACCCACAGTACAACATGAGGGAATGATGATTGAAAGCATTGATGGTTCCTTGGGTAAAAAAGTTCCTATTGTAAAGGATCGATATCTTGTTGATTTATTCTCTTTCATTTCTGCATTATTGTTCAGCTTGATGCTAGTCAATTTTTGTTGGTTAGTGGCTACGACAGTTGATGTAGAAGCTTTTGGAAGTGATAGAATAATGTTTATGTTCAACAATGTTATTGTAGTCTTCATTGTGCTTGCAAGCCAGGTATTCAGATGTACAGAGGATATAGGACAAGTGGGAAGGCCAAGTCCTCACTTAATGTTAGAGTGAATGTCACTTTTGGAGGTCCAAAAGGTCTTCAATGGGGAGGCCTGATCCGGTGGATATTTTTAGTGGAAATTGAAGTGTCTCTGAATCTCCAAATTTCTACACCATCAGAAAGATCTCGGCATCCTGATTCCAACCCAACTCGAACGGAGCGAAAAGGAGTCCGTTTGTGCAAGTTATGGCCAGTCAAACCTTGGGTCAAATTGGTATCAGAGGGCGCTAGAAGGTGAAAAAAATGATCATATCAAAAATCAATGGAACTAGCATCATTGTGAAGAGCTC
>VDFB02324460.1:0-60472 GCA_007258455.2 Sequoia sempervirens | reverse complement strand
TGTCTATGAGTTTTAAGCATACAAAGTTTTTCTTTTCTCATGGAGCTCGAAAACCATTTTTGTGTGGTGCCTTATTAAAGTTATAAGGAGGTATAACTTTGGTATGGCTTGAGTGGGAAGCCCAATCTAGGGCATGAATTTCCCCATATCCACTTGCATGTGTGTCAGTATATACCAGCCATGAGTGTATGTTTCTCACCTTTTAGGACTTCTCACACAACGAACAACCAAGAGTTTCGCCGCCTCAGAGTGAGTATGAATTTTTGGATAAACAACTTAGATCTGATCCACAACGTGTTGGAAAAATGGTCAAGGCTTGATCCACCTTTTTATTTATGCTTATATGTACTTTTCTTCCTTCTAGTTATTTCCATTGCATGACCATGTATCTTGTTTTGCTGCAAATCATTCACCTTGTGTGTGTCCTTTTGCGCTTATGTCAATTTGACCTCGGATCTTGGATCCTGGGGACTTGACCACTTCCTCGATCTTTTTTATCCTAGACCATCCACATTGGTATGATTGGACCCTTCCTAAATGTCTACTTTAGTGTGAGTTTGAAGCAAGTTCATCCTCTCACTAAAGTGGAGGCTAAATGTGGACACCGAAAAAGTATGCATTTTTCCTTGCTTGATTTGGGAATAATTAATGATAAATTGGACTTAATATCACCTTTTTCTAGTCTTGTGAGGTGTTTTACACATCCACATTATATCTTGGACCCTTGCAAACTTATTAAAGATGCATGTCTTGGCCAAAAGGTGTTGTAAAGTGTTGAAGAATAAATTTTACACTTTTCTAGACTTAATTAGGCATTTAAGTCTAATGTGCCTATATTTCCCTTAATTAAATATTGTAAAATATATTTAATTTCATTTTTCACAGTAATCTAGAAGGCTTGTAAATTATCACCGTGGTTTTAATCTAGTGTTGTAATGTGTTTTACACATTCACATTGGATGTTGTGCCTTTCTGGGCTATGTGGACCTCATTTTAATATTGTAAAGTGTATTTAATCACACTTTCACATTGAACTTTGTGTCCCTACCCCCAATCACCCTTTATATCATCATTAATATTCCCTTATGACGCCATATTGTGCATCTTGAGGCTTATTTTGATCAAACACCCAACTATATGAACATATAAACCTTATTTCTTCATTCCTCAACATCGTAGCTGGTAAAAGATCACTTGTGGGACCCATTCACCACTTTGGGTGAATGAGTCCTATCAAGGTGGGACCCATTAGCCCAAAATGGCGAATGAGTCCCATTTGGGCTATTTTTTAGGTTTGAGTGGGAAAAAATAGGTTTTACGTTTAATTTTTGTCAATCTCATCCTTTGGGATCAAATTAATAGGAATTTGAATGTATTTCCTATATAAACAATCCCTAAAATTATTATTTCATAATGCATTCATGTTCTTATGTCAAGTAACCTAGGACTAGTTATTTTTAAGTCTTCACAAGATCAATTATATTGAATTCAAGGGCAGATTCTTCATCCATTGTTGTAGAAATTCAAGATCCATCATCATGGCAGGTTTCTAATTGCATTCATTTCATGTTCGTAGCTTCATTATCTTATTTCATCATTTGGTTTAATTACCTAAAAGGGAGTTTTGACCAAAAGGAAGACACCTATCCTCTAACAATAAACAATTTTTCCTCTCTTTAATGTGTGATTGCTTAGGTCACATTAAGATTGAAATGCCAAAATGATAAAGTTGCAAATGTTATCAAAGTTGTCATGAAAGGTTGTCAAGACTCACAAAAACTTAGATCTAGGGAAAAATATCCATCCAATCTGCATGAAATCAATGGCAAAGTGCTTATTTCATGTAACCCGAGAGGAGCTTGCAAAGTTTGAGTTCAGAGATTTATGCTCTGGGACCTTTTCAGCAAAGAGACTCACCCTAGTAGTGGAGAATGAGTTCCACTATAGGTTTTTTTCAGAGATCTTTGCAGATTTGAATACCCTTTTGGTTGAAACTTGTTTTGGGATAGTTTTCTAGAGCTTTGACTAATTCACCCTAGAATGGTGAATGAGTCTCACCCTGCCTAAAAAGTAGCAATTTAATAATTTTAGAGATATTTATAGCCTTCAACACATTCCCAGGTGCACACTCTCTATTTTATAGTTTTCTATTTTTATTTATTTGTATTTCTAAGTCATTTTCTAGGTCTTTTTACATTTCACGGTGTGTTTTCAAACATCTTGCATTTTCCAAGTTTTGCATTAGTGGCAAACCCTTTTATTAGCTTTTAACCTTTAGGACAATCCCCTTAAACATATTTCAATCTCCTTTACATTGAAACCTCAAGGGTTTGTTCTTCAATGTGAGCATTGTGAAATCGAATCCCTCTTCCTTCATTCCCCTTTTAGTGTGGATAAAGGAAGTTGTGCACTCCATTTCCATTGTCCACACTACAAATTCTAGGGGAATATCTTTATTTTCTTATTGGTAAATGGTTTTGAATTGGATCTATGAACCAGTGAGGCCACAAACTAGGGGACCTCATCCCCAAATCCTAACACGAAAGCCCAACAGGATCGAGCTCAGAGGGAGGAAAAGACCCACATGGGTCCTACAAAACACCGCATGAAAGACCCGTGGTTCTAACACAAAGTCGTGAGAACACACACCAAGGAACTGAATCCATGTGCACACACTCCACCATGGGTTTGGCACAAGTCCACAAGCACTCTCGTTCATTGGCGCAAGTTAACCTCCTCCTTGGGGACCACCAACTCTTCAAGCACCTCCCTCCATCCTCCACCACCTTACACGTACCAACCACCTATGTACGCAACCTCCAACAGTCCATCAAGGTGGGCTCAAACTAGTATACACCATTTGGCCAGGTGGGATTGAACCTTGGTTGCACCAATAGTAGTGCAACCACTTCACCACTACACCACAAGAAGATCCCCACCCTAGGGTCATATCTTGTCACCACACACTTATGGTAAGTTTTACAAATAATTATAGGTGTGTACAAAGATTCATCTTTCATATGTAAAATGTGTAATAATTTATGCATCATTTCACCACCAAATCATTTAGTCTATTTCCACTTCATAACAAAGTCCAAATGTCTCCTATCACCTTTTTTTAATATTTTATGATCATTGAAAGTCAATCTTATATTTTAGTTGCTCTAATTTATGTTTGCATTATATAGGCTTCTAATTTTTTTTTTTCAATATTTTAAAAAGTTCTATAGCTAGTACATGAAAAATGAAAATCCTACAGTATGTAACCTTTGTAGGCCATTCCTTTAAATGGTACCTCAAAAATATTCTTTGGTGCTCGAATGTTAACTTTACACATGTATGGTTGTGAACACTATATAATTTCAAATGCATGAACATTTTATGATTCATATATGCCTCAAAGTGGGGGAAATTTAATGGCATAATTTACATACCTAGGGCACTTCTCATTTATTTTTGTTCCCATTTTGAGGGAATAAGAAGTGATATGCATTTAAATTTAAAAAAATGACACAATCTTATGCCTAGTAAAGATGTTTTCCCATGTTTCTCCTCATTTATCACATTCTAATTGAAAAATTCCCACCTTCCCATGCTTTTGTCATTTATTATGGCTATCCATGCATTTATGCCTACATATTTTATCCCTATTTTGAGTTTTTCCAGGTTTTATCCTAATTGCCAAAAGATATCTACTCACTATTTTGATAATATTCTTAATTTTAAAAAAATATTATAGCTTCATCTACACATTGGACACAAAATGATGACATCTAAACTAGATTTCTCTTAAAATTTGATAGGTCGAGCCTCCGAATGCAAAATTGACCTTGAATGTACATAGATATGACCTTAAATAGTTTTAAAAATTTATTCTATTTTTGCAACTCTTGCCCATTCCTTTCCCACCTATAGCTAACCAAACATGTGTTACAGTGTTACTATGATTTATTTTTACATACTTGTATTGAAAGGCATTAAGTTACATTTGTTTTGTCATTTAAGCATATATTTGAATACCATTCACATTTAATGAAGCAAACACTTCAATCGATGGAATAAAAGGTAACTAGATTTGCACAACCATTCTTAGGAGCATAAGCATAAGTGAAGTCATTGACCTTTATTTTTTGTAGGCTGACCTAGGACAACATATACCCGTGTGACATAACAATAACCTAACAATATATTTCTAAAATCCACCAAGCCTTATATATCATTAGGAGATAGAAGAAGCACAGGTAGATTAGGAAAACTAAACGATAATTGTCAGATTGTAGAGGACATGTTTGTAGATTAATGATAGATCTATGATTGTGAATCTGTCAAGAAATGATTTATCCTTACACAAAGTAAAGAAAAAAAATAATCCCTAAAAACATACCAAAAATTTCCTATTTTGAAATTTTATACATATTAAATTAAAAACCATATCATATATTAGTACATTTTCAATTATAAAACTATATGTCATTATTTCTTTGTACATTTTCACATTTAATTTATTTATTTTGAGTCCCAATTATTAGTTATTTAATTAAACTTAATTCTTACTTGAAATATGCATCATATTGGATTAGCCTCGATTAAGCTTGAAGGATCGTTTATTTTCCATTATGATAATATCAGAAGATTAGTAGTCATAATGCCTACTTAGAACGGAAGGTCGAAGATAGTCTGATCTGACATGAGATGCTTTTTGTTTTATAAGAAAACCAAACAGGATAGAAATCTTAAATGCAATTCGTTTTACAAATATACCACAGGCTTGACCTCACTGGATACTATATAGAATCGAACGTTTTCATTCATTCTGGTTTGAAAATGATTAAAAGTCAATAACTGGCACAATATCCAGTTTGAACATACTCTTCAGACGACGGCGTTGATTTGAATGCAATTGGATGAGAGAATCAAAGTACTTAAATAGTTTAATAATATCATTCTTTAGAAGCCTTTCTTTCATGACTTCGACCACTTTGATCAAGTCACGAAACTACCAACAAACTCCTGCTTCATTTAACTTAAATGAAATGATAGGCAAGTGGAGGCCATATCTTGCTAGGTGAGGCGATAAGTCTTTCTTGTTGGGCCATTCCGAAGCTTCTGTTGTCAACATTTAAAAAATTTCAGACTTCAAGACAAATAAGGAAGAGATAGATCAGGAGCCTTTGTTGACTTGACTGAAGAAATCACAGTTATGTGTACTTTCATTTGTGATGAATCCATTGGTGCAGCGCCAACGAGCTCTATAAATACCATCCATCTTCGTCTCACAAAACCACAGCTCAGAGCCAGAAGAGGAAGTAGAAGAAAAGTAGAGGAAAAGAAGAAGTAATTAGAAAAGATGGTGGTGGTAAGCGTCAGTAATGAAATCGAGTCTCCGGTGGAGGCGAAGAGACTGTGGAATGCCATAGTGAAGGATGGGCATAATCTCCTGCCAAAGCAAGTACCAGAGCTTTTTTCAAGCATCACATTCGTGCAAGGCGAGGGAGGTGTTGGCAGCATCAAGCAAATCAATTTCACTCCTGGTATGTATTAACTCATCTAAATATCTTCTTCTTACGATTAGAAATGTGTTTGTACTGATGGGGTTTGGTGATGCAGCGAACACGGATTTCAGCTATGTGAAGGAGCAAGTGGAGGAGGTGGACGAGGAGAAGTTAGTGTACCGCTACAGCCATGTGGAAGGAGGACTGCTGGGAAAGAAAGTGGCCTCTGCCAAACACGAATTCAAATACACCCCGAAAGCAGAGGGAGGATGCGTTTGCAGCTCTGTAGTCCATTTTGATATCCTTCCGGGCCTTCCTCACGACGAAGAGAAAGTGAAGGAGATTAAAGAAAAGGGCACTGCTCTGTTCAAGAAGATCGAGGCATATCTCCTCGCTAATCCCAATTTGTACTGTTAAACGTACCATACCACGTAGTATGAATAACAAGTATGCACGTATGGCAGAAACGTCTGTCGTTCCCGCGTAAGGTTTCTATTTACGCTTGAATAAAAATGAGAAGCTACCAGCTTCCCTTTAATCTATTCGCCGCTTTCATTGTATTAGTTGTGACGACTCTATTTTTTAACTGCCATTATGTGAAAATGAAACTATAAATGATCCCACATTTAAAATAGACTTCTCAATATTTTCATTTCAAAATTATTAAACTTACAATATATAAAACTAGCAATCGCACCTTGGGGTGCAATAGGTACACCGGACATTTGTAGTAATTGAAAATATTAAATACGAGTAGGCATAAATTTGAAATGGACACACCAGTCTTGTGGACACAATAAATAGAACAAGATTGATATTTTTAAGTTTAGCTAGACAATCTTCTATCTTATTTTATTTAGCTTATATTCAATTGTTATTCATAAACATAATATTTCTTAGAGAGAAATTAAATCCGCAATGTAATATTAAATGATACATTTATTTGAAGTATGTAATATTTTGTGTATCGCTAATCAAAAAACTTTAGCATATATTTATCCACCAAACACATATAAAGATAAAACATAATTTTGATAGTACTTACCATTACTTCTCATAAATAGATAAATAAATTGAAAGAAATGATGTTGCATTGTTGATGCCCACTTGTAAAATTGTTTGTAAGGTTTGTTTGCATGATTTCTACCTTTATAAAATATTTATACTAATTCTTGATTCTCAATGTTGTTGCTTGATTTTACACCTCTAAATTATTAAAAGGTCTTTATTGATGTTACATTATTGATCTTCACATATAAAATTAATCTACATTTATTTGTTTCCATCATTTATACAAATTTAATTTAAAATTAAATCTAACAATTAGTAATATCTTATACCGCTAATGTAAACTCCCTTTATATTTTAACCATATCCCCTTCAAATTTTTTTAAAATTTCTGATTGTATTTAGTAAGATGTTATACTAATGATCCATACAACTGATATGCTGTTACACTTGGATAACGGTTGTTGTATTTTCATTCCTAATTAATTTAGTACAAATGTTTGGAACTTACAAGTTTTGAATAAAGGCACCCATTACTATGAATTCATCAAAAAAAACTATTGGGCCTAATTTTTTTTGTCTATATAAACCTTAAAGATAAAACAAATCCTAAGATTAGGGAAGGTTTGTTTAAAATGATGGGTTGTAATTTATTATTATGTAATGGTCAACAATGGGTCAATAAATGTGAGATGGAAATTTCTCCTTCTTTGGGTTGTTTTATGTCAAGGGGAATGTTCCCTAAGGTTAGCTTGTATAATACTTAAATAGAAATATCAAACTATTGTGGTTCTTTGATGAAAGAGCATTTAGACTTTCAAACAATTTCATATCACCAAATATATTTAGGTTTTCATTTTCTATTTTTTTTCAATTTTGGTGTATTTTGTATGTTTCATAGCTTTTGTCATCTCCATTTAAAGGAGGTGCTACAAGAAGGTTTCAATGTCATAAATGAGAATTAGTCATATAATTGTGCTACAAAATGTCTATGTATTGATATAGACCATTTTCATGATGCATTCTATTGAATTTTTGAGACAACAAAATATTTATATTCAAATTGTTTTATAAAAATTGTGTGTTAATCCAGTTCAAAACATTTATTTTATTTCTACTTCAAAGAAAATACATTCCAAAACTTAACCTTAATGATGATAGAAATTGAATAAAAGATTATTTCCACTATTCAAATTCAATTAAATATAATATAGTACTTAATCATATTAACGATTATTGTTGCCTTTGGCAATATAAAGGTTATATTCTAAACTCCTATTGTAATCGTCTACTATCATGCCTTTTCTTTTCAAGGTAGTAAATTTGATTTAATCCTATATATTTTATTGCTCAAGAAATCTACTTGGCCTAAATCCCCGCAAAACATCTCATCTTCTTCCTGATCACGATTAATCAAATCAATAGCTTGAAGCCTACCTTTGTCGTCAAAGATCAATATCCTATCCCCTACTCTCTTATCCCGTTCCTACCGAATGAATCCACTCCACCCTTCATTGGCCAAGCCTTCCGAACAATCCAATAGGACAAGAAACAAAGAATCTGTGGGCGAGAGTGACTCAACTTAACCATTCAATACTGCTTTTGGGTGTTGCATACACGTGTTTTATGTAGTAGGGTATGTGTAGGGTTTTAGGTGGAATTTCAAGGCTGCAAAGGCAAAGCTGTCAAGTTAGAAGGGTACGTGGGAGAGGAGGAAATGGGTAATAATTTGTTCAGACCAAATTTTGGAGTGGGAAAGCCACCTCACAAATATCTTGTTGGATTTTATTGAGCCGAATTGTGATTGAGGATATCCCGCAAGTGTGAAACGGAAATTAAATTAAAAGAAAAAGCAAAGAGCGTGTTTCATTTCAAACAAGACATTGAACAAACTCTGTTCATGCCACTGTTCAGGATTTAGGAAAGTTTTTGAAACACAATTGGAGCTCTCAAATTTTTTGTTCGGCTGGGAGGATGATTATTATTTTACATGGAATATGCTCAGGAAATGAGAAAGAGACCAAGCACTTGGAATTCATGGAAGGAGCTAAGGAGAGGCTGAAATTGTTTCAAGTAGAATTGCTGGATTATGATTCTATTGTTGCTGCCATTAATGGTTGTGTGGGTGTTTTTCATCTAGCATCTCCCTACATTGTGGATGAAGTCAAGAACCCACAAGTGAGTTTTAACTTTTAGGCTTCTTGTTGCTTGATTCTATCAATTCAATGTTTCAGCATTTAAGATTGAACTTATTTTGGGGGATTGAGCTTTTAACTAAAAAGGTTTTAGTGTTGTTTATATCTGAATGAGAATTTTGTATCCTTGCAGATTCAGCTCTTGGATCCTATTATCAAGGGTACTATGAATGTTTTGCTAGCACAAAGCAGTCAATCTCTGCAAGGTGGGTTTTGGGTGTAGGGTATATAATTTTCCGATGAAGCTCTTTTCAGAGAGTTTTTGGATGAGATTGTGCGGTGTAGGCTGAAGAGGGAGAGGTTTGCAGCAGCTACTGTGGGAGCAGCGGTGTCCACTTAACAGCGTGTGTAGAGAAGACTTTGGGTTAAGAACAGATCTCAGGCCTGGCGGGAGCAGTGCAATCATCCTGGATTTCCTTATGTTGAATTCCATAGATCCTTCTGAATGAGCAGAGCTACCTTTGATCATATTTGTGAAGAATTCAATTCAATGGTTGCCAAGGAAGCTACCTTTTTATTTTGTCTCTGGCAGTCTTCTGTTGAGACCGAAATACTATTCATGGACAACCAGTTACACTTTCTATGTAGGCAGAAAAATGCTACTTTGCTTGAAGTGTGAAAGAAACCCACCAAAATCTCTTTGGGTATTGATGTGCTGGTTAATATTCGCTATTTTGATTTATTTATTTTTAGGTTGTGCTTGCTGTGAAAATTTGTAAGATGATTTTTCTATACTTTCCTTTTTCAATAAATTTTTCTACAATGGAGTTCATAATATCATCGTTTAAAGCTAGGGTTTCAAGATGCCATATTTTTCATGTAACATTTTCATGCTTCTAAACAAAAATCTTTGGCAGTAAGTAGTTTGCCAAACCTATTGTGGATAACTTGGTGACAGAAATATAACTCCAAACAAAAGTCAAGAAATTGAATATGTATGTGACAGAAATATAACTCCAAATAAAAGGCAAGAAGTTGAATCTTAGAGCACAGCTCATACAGAAGGAATTCAAAGATAAATGAATACCTTCTTCAGCGAAGAGGTATGTAGGTGATTCCCATGACAACCACGATGGAAACTATCAAAAACTGTGTCTTTAGCTCATCTTTTGATTTCTACAGTGGTGAGTTTTTCAATGAAAATCCCATGAAGAATGATAGATAAGTATGAAAGAATGTGGCAGTGAAAAGTATGAAGGAATGTGGCGGTGAAAGACACCTAAGGTTACCTGACATTGAAGTTATGCAGGCAACAACCAATAGTTAATAACATTCAATTTGCAAATAACTCTGGAGTATTCTGGGTACAAATAATTCTGCATATCACTGATATTTGCAAGTTGCACAATAACTCCGATGTTTTCTCCGTACAGATATTTCTGGCATGGCTGATCTTGATAGGGACGGTCAAGATGAGTTTAATCATCTCCCGAGGGCTCTTATACAGTTGATTTAAAATTTTAGCTTGGCCTCTTTCAAATAGGATACGCCTTCGACGAAATTATTATCTTTTGTTTCCATTATTATATTTCCTCCAATAGGTCTAATACCAAAGGGATACCGTTCAAATCTTTTTCACATGGAGATATAACTACTAGCACTTGTATTAAAAAGAGGTACGATGGGTAAT
This sequence comes from Sequoia sempervirens, assembly GCA_007258455.2. Classification (NCBI taxonomy): domain Eukaryota; kingdom Viridiplantae; phylum Streptophyta; class Pinopsida; order Cupressales; family Cupressaceae; genus Sequoia; species Sequoia sempervirens. The sequence continues at coordinate 50,147 of VDFB02324460.1, read as the reverse complement.
ATATTAGAGAATACAATTTTATTTGTTAAGTAAAATAATATTTAAAATATCTCTGTATACAACTTTTTCCAATAGCACATTTGTAGTTTTGTTTTATTTTTTTGATTTTTTTAATTTTTAATTTTTGTTTGTAAAATGATGATATTATTGACAAAAGCATATTTTATAGATGAAGATATAATTTAAAATTTTCAATGTTTTCACTTAGAAATATGTATCAATTGATATTCAAATAAGACAAACTTAAAAATTAACTTGTAAATCAAATTGAAAAATCTATTTAAAAGCTTATGAATAAATTTGAATATTTGTACTATGTGACCTAAATTATTGTAGTTTTTTGATGGTTTGTTAAGCATAGGAGAAAAAGAGTTTTACCACTATCTACAATTGAGTTTCTTTTATGGTAGTCACCTCAAACCATTAACAAATTCCTAATTGAAATTAACTAAAGGATAGATAAAAAAAATCATAATAGTACTATAACATCACACATATCTAAGTATCCTAAATTGAAGATACAATCGAGCTTTTAAACTCTACAAGTGAGTCAATTTTCCAACACATTCTATATCAAAACTTGATTCTACAAGAAAACAAGTTCCTTAAAAAGAACTCACATAATTAAAAAATGAAAGAATGTTAAATATATTCATATTTTGTAAAGGGGCATTCCGAGCCAATCCACATCTTTGTATGTCTCAAAACACATCTTTATTGATGAAAGGCTTTATGAAAAATAGGACTTCTATACTTTCATACTTCCTTTTTTCTTAACATCTATTGGTTTTATAGGTTGGTTGTCTTCATCACATATATTACAATAATATTCTTAAAATTTCTACCAAGTTTTCCACCATTACTGGTTTGCTGATTGGTCTGTCTGTTGTTGGTTCACATCTATTTTTGGTTTAGTGTTTTATTTTGTCGCTTTTTGATTTGGGCTCTCTTGGCCCTTGTGGCTCTATGTGAAGGGTGCAACACCCTGTAAATTCTACTTACTTTACCAAAAAATTCTTGACACTTCATTTTTGGCCCTTCTAGTGGCCTATAATTATTTATTGCTTATCTTTTATGAGAAAATACCCTCTTATATCTAGTGCAGGGGCGCCTACAACCATGTTGCAAAGTTCATTTTGGTAGAAGTCTATCCTGGGGGATTTTAGGTGAGTCTTGCAGTTTTAGGTGCTTTATCATAGTAGGTATTGAAGGTCTAAGTAGATCATTGTTTTATGTATTTAAGGATTTTGGGAGTTTGGTGGTCAAATGTGCAAACATGTACTCTTCCTTCAAAATTGTCAATTTTTCCATGTAATCTTTGAAGGAAAATTATTCAAATTGTAAATGAAGTGCAAGACAAGAGTTAGAAGTTGTACTAAGGATGAAATAAAGGCATTTAAGTGGTCTTAGGTGTCTTGGACAACAAAATTGCATAATGATGCTTATTTAGCAAATATTGTCAATGTTAGCAATTTTAAGACAAATGAAGGTCTTGGTAGTTAAAGGTTGGTTATAGGCATCGACGGAAGGTTTTCTTTATTTTAAAATGTATAAAGACATCTTAAAATCCTGGATGAGGGGTTAATGAAATTCCTTTTGACAATTTTGTGCCCTATTTCAATGTCCAACTATGAATTTTCAAGCATTTTTCTGAGTTTTTAATCTCTTCTTACTACGTACGGCCCAGTACAGGCCTCCAATGATCTGAAACTCATAAAATATTGTAGTGACATGTCTTAATATACATTTTCTTCTATTTTGAGGCCTCTTCAATTGACTTTGTGAAATAAATCTTCATTTTTCTGGCTTTGTCTATAACAAACCAACAAGGTTGGATTGTGCAATATATTTAATTTTGAAGCCATTCCTCCTACTCTATTCTGATGTAACTCAGAGGAATGGCTTGTAATATGTTAGTTTAGGTTTTTTTTATCATCTATTTGGAGACAAAATGGAGAAATGTGGTGTTTGGAGAGTGATTCCTAGGGCTGACAAAGTACTTTTCCAAGGGAAAATGGAGGTTTTGTGATGGGTTTTTGTGAGCTAGAGTTAAGAATGAGTTTGTAATGGTTTAGAAGGTTTGTGTAGACCCAAATGAAATATTTTGATACTTTGTTTTAGGTTTAGAAACCCAAATTTGTGGAAATGCAGTAAAACCCTAGTTTTTTGTGTGTAATTTGAGGGTTTGTTGGATCATTGACTTAAAGGCCCTGTAACAGCAAGTAATTTGGAAAACTTAGAGTTATGACAAATGAATTTTGATTGTTTGGTGTGATTTTGTGAAGGGGAAGTGTTTGTGAGATAGTTCATTTTTAAAATAGGGTTAATTCAAGTAGCCCTTCCATAGGTCGGTTGGATGTTTCTCAACATTGGTGCAAGAGAATCTTGTATGATTGATTAGGGCATTGTATTTGGGGTCTGAGAGGATGCTAATTGATGTTGAGTTGGTCTTTCTTTGTCCTTCTCTAAAATATAAGCCTATTTGTTGAGATTTGGAGTCTATAACCTTGTTCGTCTTAGTTGAGTCAATGTGGATGATTATGATTTCAAGGGTTGATGTCTTGTTGAGGTCTGATCAGGTTTGAGCATGTTGTAAATTATCCATCTTGGCTCTACATCATAGTTGTATCAGAGCATCAGGGAGTAGATTTGTTTACATTTTGTAGGTTGTAAAGAGCAAGGAAGAAGTGAAGAGTTTGGTATTCAAGGATGCCTCCAAAGAACAAAGATATGGCTAAAGAGATGAGGGAGATGAAAGAAAAACATGCTAGAGAAATCAAAGAGTTGGAGGAAAGAATCATAGCCTTGGAGACAAACAAAAGAAGGAAAGTAGAAGAAAGTGAGTCACAAGAAGAGGAAGATGATGAGTTTGAAGACATGGAAGAAGAACTTGATCTAGAGGATCAAAGAATTGCAAACTTGGTGAAGGTAGTTAGGAATGACAAGCCTAAGGTAAAAATTGATGTTCCTAAACATGGTGGAATTTTAAATGATGAAGAATTACTTTACTAGATTGTTGCATTAGATAACCATGTTGAATGTGATGAGGTTCATGAGGAGTAGAGAGTAAATATTGCAAAGACAAAGTTGCAAGGCCATACTCTGGTATGGTGGGACTACTTTCATTCAGAGAGGAGGAAGCAAGGAAAGTTTGAAATCATCTCATGGGACAAGATGGTATCCAAACTCAAAGGTAAATACTTACCCAAAGATATTCAAGTTCAAATGTTTAAGAAATTACAAAGCTTAGGGAAAAAAGAAATGGACATTAAGTCTTATACTGAGGAATTTTATAAACTAAGTGTAAGGTCTGGTCATCATGAGAATGAAGATGAGAAAGTTGAAAGATATATGGGTGGTTTGAGGTTAAACATACAAGATGAACTGGTTTTGGTTAACCCTTAGTAATGTAGAGGAATGTTACCAAATGGCAATCAGGGTGGAGAAGAAAATGAAGAAAAGACAAGATAAAGAAGCTAGGGGAAGAGGTAATGCATCAAGAGGTAGAGGATCCATGCCTAACCCAAACCCAAACAATGACAATAAAGAATATGCCATGAAAGGACAAGAACAATCTAATTTCAAAGGTGGATGGAGAGGCACAAGGGGCAGATTTAGAGGAGGTAGGAGTTCCAATGTGTTTTCAAGTAGATGTTACACTTGTAATGAATTTGGACATCCATCCTACAAGTTTCCTGAGAATATTGGTGCTTCATCAAGTGGAAGTAAAGGTGATAAAAGAGTTTAACTTGTGCAAAAGGATAAAGAGGAGAGCACTGGTTGATCAAGCCATCCCGAAAACCCTGAATTTGGAGAAGATTTGATGTTGCACAAGCAACTTTTGAAGACTTTAAAATAAGTAGAGCCATTCCACAGGAAGAGGCTTTCCAAACCCACTTGCAAGAGCAAGGGAAAGGTACGCAAAATTGTGGTTGATTCTGGTTCAACTAAAAATATGGTGCCCTATGAAATGGTGAACAAGTTAAACTTGAGAAGGATTCCTCATGAATTGCCTTACAAGGTATCTTGCTAAGTGATGGTCAATATTTGTTAGTGAATGAGAAGGCTATTGTAGATCCTAAACATGTTAAATAATAATGTAATGTATGTGATGCATTTACTACGATGTGATGTAATATATGAAATGATATGTTAGTGCAAAGTGGTATGATGATGTTTGATGAAAAAATGAATGTAATGTGGGAGATGATTATACGCGTATGTATGTTTATAATGCAATGCATTATCTATAATGCTCTTATACCTATTATGTATGATTATGCAGTAGGTGGTAATGTGAAATTATTATGAAATGTTTCATGCAAATGAATGTTTATGTGATGGTTTATGTGATGAATGCATTGTGATGGAAAAAATGGATGCAATGTAATGTGGTAAAAAATTGGATACATGCTTATTTATGGAAAATGCTTATAATAACATGAACATTTATATGATGATGGAAATGTAATGCATATGTTTCCTATATGATAAGTTTATGCAATATGCTAATTATTTGTGGATGTAGGATTGATGATGATGTTGATGATAATGACAATGATTAACTATCATAGTACCTTGTTAGCGTGATGAGCAAGAAGGGATGAAAGAGAAGAAGTCATTTCAACAAGACGTAAGGTGATGAATATGCAAATGATGATGGTTAAATGCCGAGGAGTTGGGATTTTCAAAGGGCCAATTTTCTTATATTTGATAACACATGTGGTATGATGCATCAAGGTATAGAGAACCAGGATTGCATTGCACTTAATGTGATGAACTTTTACTTGACAATCAGATAGGAGTATCCTTGTTCACACCTGACATACAAAAACCTTACTAGGGTGTACTTCAGAAATTTCAACATGCCTCAGACCAAAACACAGAAAGGTATAACCTATCAATGCAATAGTCAACAAGTTGTCCAAAAGATCCTCCATATATTTCCTAGCAAAGCAAGTATTCGCCGAGTTATATTACAAGAATTTCCAACAAGCACATCAGACAAAAGATAATGATTGTTGCCCCATTCCTATTTCTCTAAATCCTCTATTTGGATATCACCAAGAAGTCCTTGGAATGATCACAATAAGATAAGTCAAAAAGATAAAGATACAGTAAACAAACAACCTGATGTTCTTCAATACCGCTAACCAAAAGGGGATGTGTAACTTTTAAGGATAGGGACTAAAACTATTTCCAAGAGATAATTCCCATTGTAGGAAGGATACATCCTAGGACATGTTAGTGGATGGCGGCACATCATTTCGTTTTATCCAAAGTGTTCTTTGAAATGATTGATATGGGACCAATTGGATGATGGGATATTGACACCAAGAGATGACCAACTTGCTTACGTACTGACTTAGACCTGAGACTTGATGTTTTGAGTTTTAGGTATGTTCAGGATCATGATGGGCCAAAAAGTAGCAATATGATGGGTATGTGGCTGACGACTTTTTTTAACCCAAAATTGATGAAATGAAAATGATTTTTAGAGGAGATTCTTAGCTTTCCACCAATATAAATTATTCTTTACTTTGAATTTAATAAGTAATTATTATTCATTTTCTATTCGAATTACGACTAAAGTCCTAATTGGTAGGCTAATTGAAAAACATCTATAGCTTTCAAATGGTATCACATTTTTTGAATCCAAAACATGTGTCACATTCTATGATTCACATACTATAGGATTAAAAAAAGAAAAATTGAATTTCATGAAGTTTTGACCAAGTTAAGGTGGTTAGACATACAAGTTTTTTATATTTTTAAAAGTTGTAATTAAAAATTCGTAATTAATTATTTACATGGAAAAAAATTATAAAAAAATATGCATCACATTGGGACATGAGTCCTCTACTTATATCTAAAATATTATTAAACTTTTTGATGATTTTATTGTGGTTAGGGTGGTCAGACAGACACCTACTTGTTATTTTTTCCCTGAAATTTAAGTACTACTACATTGAAATTTCAAATTTTCACCAAATAGCTTTTTTTTTTCTTTAAAACAAACCTAGTAGTTTAGAAACTACATTTAATTTGCTACAAATTCTATTCTTACATATTTCTAAAATAATATAGATAACTTATTCAAATTTTCACGTCAATTTTCCTAACTTTGATTTTTCTAATTTTTTTGTCACTTAAGGGCCTGTTTTTCCCATGATGATCCTACACATACCCTTTTCACTTTTTTACTAGCTAGACTTGCTTTTGATTATCTTACCAAAGGTTGAAGATGAAATTTTTTTATTATTCAAGTGATGTTATTTTGAGTGAAAGCGAGATGAGATGAATAGATTTTTTCAAATATTTGAATGTTTTTGCAGTTTTGTGATGTTTTGAGGTTGTTTTTGGTATTTTTGAGATTTTTCAAATGTTTTGATTTTCCAATTTTTTGAATGTTTTGTGGTTTTCTAAGATTTTGACCAAGAGAGTAACCTAAGGACCTATTCTAGGGGCCTCGGGGGCTGATCAACAAATTATCCTTCCCTACGTTATACACGTAGAGACTACGTAGTTCGATTGATGACTTGACCAATTTATAGATGACGATATACATGATGAAATGTCAATTTATTATGACAGAATCCTAAAGGACTAACCTAACTGTCTCAGGGGATGATCAAAGATCAACCTTGCCTACGTTCAAGGCTCAGAGACCCATAGTTTGACAAGATGACTTTAATTTTGACTTTTTGATTGAATTTTGACCTATTTTTGGGATTTTGATATGTTTTGATGTTTATTGGATTTTGGAAATTTTCAATGTTTTTCAATTTTCTAATATTTTAATGTTTTTGGATTTTCTAATTTTTAGGACTTCAAGAATATACACGAATCTAATCCGATGAGATCATTCCCCCAGCATGATGTAATAGACTACTCTGATAAAGGTAGGACAAACTAACCTTGGGAATGGGCTGAGTAATACTTCCTTTTTTGCTTGGGAATGGGAGGGATCAATTTTTCCTTTGTTGCTTGGGTTTGGGGCATTCTTTTGATTTTTGTTTAGTACTAGTTATCTTAATTGAAATATTATGCTTTTGATTTTCTTATTATAGCTCCTTTTGAGTCTATTTTGATAGACTTGCAAATGATTTAAAGCATCTATACACCACTCATCTAGTAGCTCTAGCTCATTCAGTCTTGATACTCAGTATTGTTTATTTGTGATGAGGTTTTGCAGTGATATTCTTAGTGATGAGAGCTCAATCTCAATGGGGAGTACCACTTCTGATCCCTAGTCCATGTAGAAAGGGCGGGTATCGGTGGGTGTGCAGATGCCGGTTCGATAGCCCAGAGGGCAGGATTGAGCTACAGATTCCAATCACAACCTACGTCATTGACTATTTTCTTAGGGATTTTTAAAATGGTAAATTATTTGTGGCTTCTACTTGGCCATTTCCTTGGGGATAGTATGGGGTGGAGAAGCAATGTTAGATTTTCATTTTTTAACACAAGTTGCGAATTTCCTAATTCTTAAATGGTGTCCCATTGTCTGAGATAATGGCTTGTGCAACACCATAGTGGAAAATGAGATAGTTTAGGATGAACTTTGATATCTTCTTCCTAGTTATATATGTCATGGGTACAGCTTCCACCCACTTAGTAAAGTACTACATGGCGGTTATGATGCGCATGTGGTCGTTAGATGAAATGGGTGTGATTTTTCCATTGAGATTGAGCCCCACTACAAAAAGGGCCATGGTGTGATAATGGGATGAAGTCCTTGAGCTGGAGCATGGATGAGGTCTCCATGTTGCTAACATTGTTGACAACTTTTGACGTATTCAAGTGCCTCTCTTTCCATTGTAGGCCAATAATACCCCATCCTCAGCAGTTTCTTGGCTATTTTCATTCCACTCGAGTGTGAACCATAGATACTATTATGTAATTCAATTAGAGCGGTCAATTCCTCCTTAGTGTTTAAGTAGCATAGTAGGGTTCCTTCTATGCTTCTACGATATAGGGTATCTCCTAGGATGACGAATTGGGATGCCTTTTTTATAAAGGTTTGTTTTAGGTTTGAGGGTAAGTCAGGGGTATGACTCCTATTTGAAGTATGTGTAAATTTTGTGGTACCAAGGATCATTGGGACTAATGATTTCACAAAAATCTGATTATGTTCCTCGAATGTAGGATGAGAAGTTGCTCTATTAGGAATTCATATTTTGGAATGTTGTGGGGGATGTCTAGTGGGATCAATTGTTGCCATGGTGTCTGCTACTCTATTGTTGGCTCTGGGTATCTGCTCAAATGTAATCTCGATGAAGGATTCTTTGAGAGTCTCCACATATTTCTTGTATGGAGTGAGATTTATGTCTTTAGTATGGTATTCATTATTCACTTAGTTTATTATCAATTGAGAGTCTCCATATACTCTGAGAGCTATAATGTTCCACTGCACTTCTATTCTAAGACCTATGGTTAAAGCCTCATATTTTGCAATGTTATTGGTGCAAGGAAACACCAGTTTGTAGGACCTTGGTATGTAGTCCCCTTGTGGGGTGATAAAGAAGACACCGGCTCCTGATCCATGTTATGTGTATGAGCCATCAAATTAGAGTTTCTAGTGGTTGGCTATGTTGAGATTAAAAATAGATTCGTCTGGAGACTCTAAGATGAGAGGATTCTCTGAATAGATTGGTGCTTCTACAAGCTAATCTGCAATGACTTGGCCTTTGATTTATTTCTGTTCCACATATTCAATGTTGTATTTTGATAGTATCATCACCCATTTGGCCATTCTTCTAGTGAGCATTGCTTTTGACAGTAAGTACTTGAGAGGGTCAATTTTGGTGATGAGTTTTATTTTGTGTGCTAACATGTAATGTCTGAATTTTTGTGATGCAAATACTATTGCTAGGCATGATTTCTCTATGAATGAGTAGTTTAGCTCATGCTCAACCATTGTTCTGCTAATGTAATAGATGGCCCTTTCTATTCCATTTTCATCATGTTGAGCTAGGAGAGCTCCAAGGGCTATTTTTTTTGTTGATATGTAGAGAATTAATGGTTTTCATAGGATTGGTGACATTAGTACTAGTGGTGTAAGTAGATATTATTTGACTTTATTGAAGGCTTCTTCACACTTTTTATCCCATTTGTACGCTACTCCCTTGTGAAGTAGGTGATAGTATGGGTTGTGTTTGTCTACCAGCTGTGCTATGAACCTTTGAATGGATTAAAACCTGCCTTGGAGACCTCTCAATTGCTTTAATGTTTTGGGTGCTTTCATCTCAATGATTGTTTTTACTTTTGTTGGATCTACCTCAATACCTCTCATTAACACTATATATCCTAGCAATTTTCCTGATTGTACACCAAAGATGCACTTCTTTGGGTTTAATCGAACCTTGCACTCTTCTAGCCTATCAAAAATGGCATTTAGGGTTGCTATGTGTGTTAGGACTATGAAATTTTGAAAATTTTACAGTCAATTGCATTCATGAGTTTCCAAAATAAGTCCTCATTATAAACATAAAAACCCTTCCTCATGTTGCCTTGCTTTTTTTTTGTCATATGATCCGTCTGAATCAATCTAGTCTGTGATATTTCACTATATTTTCCATATCGACATAACAGAGTGAGTGTCTCCCTGACCTATATATTTTTCACTAATACTTGTTGTAGGCTATTGGTAGGACATATCTTTTGTTTCGGAGACAGAAAAGACACATATTGGCATAAGAATCATATCCAGGTGAAGGTCATAGCAATATATGAATGTCTTGTCGAAAGGCATATGAGAAGTTCTATCAGCAAAGGATTGAGGCATCAATGTAATGTCATGACGAAGTCAACATGTCTTACCGACTAGCACATACAAGGATCATCTCAGCCACACTAATTGATATCGGTGTAAGGTTATAACAAGATCATACTATCTCACCAATCAGGTCACAAACAAATGTCTCAGTAAGACTCATATGCATGGGGGTAACGTCTTGGCAAAGTGACTCTTGTCTTTCCGAACCAAATACAAGGGGATTCTATCAATAGTGTTCGGTATGAAGTTACATAGTCTTGCCGATTCAAAATTCATGCCAATAAAAATGCATTGGCAAGAGGAGGAGTCTTCGGTGTGAGTTTCACCAAAATCAAAAAATTACACCAATAAGAGTTTCAGGGTGAGTCTCACCGAATAAAGTGATCTGGAGGAACGGGTTCAGTGAGCCATTTGGAATCGGTATGAGTCTTTTCGAAGGTTCTTTGTCTTTCCGATGGAATTATTTCATCGGTAAGACTTAATGGCCACGCCAAAATGGGTTTTCATCGGTGAAAGGGTAATTATGTCTCAGCGACTGGAGAATACATTGAAGAATGTATATCGGTAAGACATAATGAAATCTATGAGACATCTCTCTGACTTGGAATTGTCACAGCGACATGAAAAGTAGAAGCCATAGTCATTAGTTTGATTCCAAGTGTCGGTAAGACCACAGAGTGTCTTGGAAAAAGGGTTTTATAAACGTTGCGAAAAGGACTTTGCCCTAGATTTGAAAATCTCTCACCAATGAGATGTTCTATGCGACAGTGCCAGCTTCAAACGAGTCTTGTTCATGCTTCATTAATGGCACGATGAGATATAATAGTGAATGTTTAATCAATGCACCAGTGTTGAATTGATTACAGGAGAATCATCAGCGCAAAATGAAGAACCAGGACATTTTTTCAGCCTGAGGAGCTTGAGCAAAATACTGTAAGTTGTTACATTTTAAGCCTTCCAATTCTAATTTTTGTGAGCTTTAAGAATGGAGTCTTCTGGTTCTAGAAAGGCTAAGGGTAGAAAACTTGGTGAGAGTAGTCAGTTAAAAGGAAATAAACAGAAGGTTGATATAGAACATGAGGGCACTGAACGAAGACTAAACCAGGACCTTATTGACCAGTTGCTTGGCTCAGGGCCTAAAGCTAGAAGGTCTGCACAACTTAGGGCAAAAGTTGATAAGTTGGATGATAAATGTAGGTTCATTGGTGACGTCTATACTATCGTAAGAGGGTATGAACTTTTCAATTTCCATTATCACAGAAGAAACCACTGTGAACCAGTTTGTAACCCATGTAAGCTGAATGTAGGGAAACTAGTGTGCCCTAACGTATTTGTAAATGTCGAGTTAGTAAAGTTGCTTGCTGATCATTATGACCCAAAACACAAAGCTATTTGTGACCCATTTGGAAAACCACATATATATGTGTCAAATGAGGCAATAGGTGAGGTTTTCAAATTATAAGGGTTCTATAATGAGGAGATCAGTTGTGAAGAATTGGAGAAATAATTCTCAAGAATGGATACAATCTATAAGGGCTGGAGGTTTCCAATTCACAGAGTTAAATAGGGAAGCAAGCCAGATCCTCTGCAGGATAGTGAGGGGTCTCCTTATCATGTGGATTTGTTTGCACCCTATATGAAGTACACTTATTTCTCAGTGTGTCAAGTGTTGGGAATTGATGCCCCGGAATTCATGTCAATTGTGCCAATGATTATCACATCAGATATCCAATATCATAACTCTAGGCCATTTGACTATGCCTCATACATTTCTAGGGAGCTTGATTCAAGATTCATAACTATTAAAGGTGGAGCTTCTATTGTTCATCTTAGGCACTATTCGTTGTTGATGCATTTGGTACTATATTTTGGACAAGAGCTGGGTGTGTGGCCTTCAGAGATGAGAATTTCTCAAGTTGGTAAGGAGGGTGAAATATTGCCTGTTCAATTGTGGACTGCTATTTGGGATAGCAGGTTTGCTAATTCTAGTTTCATTCATTTCGAAGAACATTTTGTAAAAACATTGTATAAGCTATATCAATATCCTTGTAATTATTCATTAACTGATGAGATTAAGAGATTTCTTCGGCCAAAAGACTTCAATGGGCCAATTGATCATAATTGGGGAGATTGGTATTGTTTGGAGGGAGCTACAATGATTAGAGTTTATGGGTTTGAAGATGCCCCTTTCATTCTGCCAAAGACATTTCTGAACAGAGTTGCATATTTAGAGATTGTCAGGCAAATGGATTATTGTAGTGTAATGCATTTCAGATCTTTTGGGAAGCAGGCTTTTATGCCTAGTACACTGTGTTTTGGTGACTTCACTGTATTGGCCAAGGAAGGATACAATTCAATTTTTGACAGATTGTTGCATTATAATATGAAGAGAGGGCCACTCAAAAAGGATTTTGATCCAGAGGGATATATAAATTCTGCTAAGATGAAGATAAACTTTGGGGGGTATCAGCATGTACCATATCCTTTTGATGACATGATAAGGAATTTGGATGAAGAAGAAGCTAAGATGGTGGTTGATAGGTATAACCATGGGTTACAGGATGAAGAGATATTGTCTTCTGGAGATGAGGAAACACCAAAGGATAATGTGCCTCAGGGCAGAACAAAAAGGGTGTCTAGGGTGAGAACTCAGCATTATGTTTGCCCAAATAGAGAGCAGAGTATTGAAAGTGGCGATGTAGATGCAAGGCACATGGAATACAGGTCATTTGTCTCAGATGATGAGTTTATAAATTCCCTAGAATTCAAGGCATTCGTGTACAAACAGAATGGGAAGGAAATAAGAGAAAATGTTGATGATATTACTTCAGGAAATGAAGAACAATTACTGGGTCAATTGAGGAAATGTGTGGATGATGAAATGACAAATATGACCCCTGAAAGGGGAAGACAAATGTTAGAAAATGCTGGGGTCATGATCTTTCCTAGACTTGATTTGAATTCTGCATTAGTTTTTCATAGTTTCTTAAGGGATAGCAATGCTACACATAAGCTTGATAAAGAAAGTGTAACAAAGGTGTATGTTGGATCAAAGTACAATACTGATGAAGGGCCATTAATGATTTGGGCCTTATATCTATGCCACAGGAAGTTAGTTGTAATTGATACAGAGAAGGAATTTGGCCATGTTATGAATTTGAAGGTTGGAGAGGCTGATCCTATAGCTACTACAGAGATTGGAGTGAATATTGAAAAGTTGAACAAAGCATAGATCGAAATGCTGATAAAAGAAAGAGAGATGTACAAGGAAAATATTGAAAGGATGATGAGAGATAATGACAGATTGAAGGACTTGGTTGGTATTCCAATGAGGCCAACCAAAATGCTCACTCAAGGAGAAGGTTCTCAGGCAAAAGATCACTGGGTAGGATCAAGTGCTTATTCTCAAGGAAAGCATGATGCAACTACAGCAATTGTCAAAAGGAGGATAGATAATGTAACATCTTGGTTAAATAAATTATGGGGAAAGAACTCTCATACTCTTGCTGCATTAAAGGAGCATACAAGGATTCATAGGCGAATTATGGAGAAGTTTCATGAACTAGCTCAAAGTGATGATTCTAGCAGTGCAGTACTTGAAGCTGTAAATCATATAATCAATCATCATCGTAACTTCTATGTTGAATTGCAAGGAGATGAGCAGGGGTTGATGGATGCTGCTAAGAAGATGGTGATTACATTCTCTTATGACAATGGGGAATTGAAAGAGGTTATCAGGTGGAAGAATGAATGTGAATCAATATTGAATAAGGTCTTGAGAATAGCTTTTGCGGAGGATACAGCTTTGGAGGAAGTGAGGGAGAAGAATGAGGAGATGATCAGGAAGGAAGTCACAATCCGGAATGTAGTTGGAGATGCCGAAACATATGAGCGTTGAGATTATTTGGATCATCTTGCTAAAACTCACTTATGGCTAAATAGAGCTTAATTGTATTCAAAAATTATTTTGTTATGTAAACATATGGTTACTGAAAGGATGCGTCCTTTCATGTACACGATGTATAAATACCCATTCCAAATTTCAAAATGGACGATAGAAGTAGTAGTAGAATATATAGTAGATAGAATAGATATAGTTCAGAATCAATTGGATCACTAAGAAGAACTTGGTAATCATAACCTTGCATGTTCATATAAACTATAAACCAAATCATATGCTGAACAGCTTGGATTTGTGCCAGAACATAGTACTTATCTTAGATTTCTCTTGACTCCACATACCCTATAAGGCACTGGTCTCACTGTTTACATTATTTAGTCTCATTCATATCTTTTTACATCTGTTAATTGAGCATATTAGGATTTAATCTTCATTTTAGTATACAATTTATACCAAATTTGATCCATTTTGTCCACTTCCATCTGCCATAGTGGATAAATTATTGCAAGAGAGAAAATCATAGGTTAAGTCTATTTCATCCATTCTAGGTACACCCGCCAAGGTCTAGCAGCACCTGAAGAGTAGAAGGATTAATTATTTCAAACCTTGTTTTGTTACCCTAAAACGTATCAAGAGATTGGTAGCCTCTTGAGGTATCCTTGCCTATGTTTTTGAGAGCTAACAATGTGATCCTTTCTCCTTCTAGATTTGGCTAGAATATCATCAACATAATCTTCGACAGTCTTATGGATCATGTCATGGAATATTAACGTCATGGCTCTTTGGTGTGTTTCTCCTACATTCTTTAAGCCGAATGGCATCATATTCCAGCAGTAAGTCCCCCATGGACAAGTGAAGGCCACTTTGTGTTGGTCTTCTTTAGCAATAATTATTCGGTTATAACTTGAGAAACCATCCATCAAGGAAAGAATTTCATGTCCCGCCATCATGTCTATGATCATGTCAATATTGGGCAATGAGAAATATCTTTCAGACATGCTTTGTTCAAGTCTCTAAAGTCTGTGCAGATTCTGATGCCCCCATCGGGTTTTGAGACAGGCACCAAGTTTGACACCCATTCTAGATAATCTATCGGTTGAATGAATCCTACATCTAATAGATTTTTTAATTCCATTTTGACTAGTAGGGCGATCTAAGGGTGCATTTTCCTGAGTTTTTTTTTAATAGGCTTTGATTATGGGTATCTTTCTTTGAGTCTTTGAACCACAATTTACGGATCAAGCCCTGGCATGTCAGCATAGCTCCATGTGAAGTTTATTTGTCTCTCTTAGGAAGGCTACTAGGAGTTCTTGTTATTCTGATAGTAATGATTCTGCATAGAATGTAATGTGCAGGGTTTCCTCTATTCCTAGATTGACCCGGTGCATTTTTTCTGCCAAGACTAATGATTTTCTTAATGAAGAGCTCACGAAAGGAAAGTTGAATCCCATCCTTAGGTGCCTCAGAGGTTTTCACCATTGGATGCATCCTTTATTTTTACTTTTTTCTTGTCAGAGAGTGCCACAATGTGGTTTTCACTCAAAGACTTAGATATTATTCTCAACTTTTCACTTTTGCGACTAAGGGATTCAATTGTTTCCCCATAATAGGCATGTGTATCTAGCTCAATTATGAACCCTCCTTTGTGATACCCATATTAATGTTATCCTATAGTCCCATGAATTCTGAGAGTGCCTCATCATTTTTGAATGTATCAAGAACTGGTGGTCCTCGTTGGTCGTAGTCGATGAGTTGGGTGTATACTAGATAGACTTCATGATTTTGATGGTTTGATTCAAAGGATAAGGTCCTAATCATGAAAAAAGTGGTATCCTCAAATAGCCTAGGTAAATTGGTCATGGGATCCTCACCATCACTACTACTATAGATGTCGGTTATGTCAAATATGAAGTTATCTATGACATGACATGTAGATACTGGTAAGTGCAGTTCAACTACAATTTGCTAAGGAGGATTTTTGACATTTCTAACTAGAGGAATTTAGCCTCATACATGGTTATACTCAGAGGGGTACATCTAAGGCCAAGATTTCTCATTCACATCTCTGGAATGATAGGTATTATAAGCCTGTTTTTGTTTTTCCCAAGTCTTTGATTTCTATCATAGCCCATTACGAGCATCATTTGCAGACCCTTGCTTCTATCATCCATTGGTAAATCAACTACTGGTCTCTCATCTTGGTATAACATATGAGATGGATTTGCCTCGATAACTTCTTCACCGAGATATCCCCAACTTGTAAAATTGGGATAGTCTTCAGGAGACATTTAAGATGTGGAAGCTTCATTTACTTACGGACATACCCGTGATCTAGGAGATTGTGGTAACTCTCCTACCACCAAAGAATTTGTAGGAAGTGTGTAGTTCCCACAACCGTTATCTTGGATGATGACCTTAATTTTTGAAATGGTGGGAATGGTGGGAGTGGCGAGTGTCTCTGTCGCAAAAGTGGAAGCGAGAGTGGAGGGATCAATGTATGGTGTAGATGGGCCCTCGTCATTTTTTGGTACTTGGGTGATTTTATAGTACTTTTCCTCGAGGCTATTGTAGTAGGGTAATGGTTCAAGATCTCCATGGACTGTGACTTCATGTCCTTCATATGTGAATTTGACACATTGATGTAAAGTTGACGCTACTTCTTGCATTGCATGAATCCATGGACGTCCTAGGAGGATGTTATATGGCAAGTCGAGGTCTAGGACCTGACAAGTGGTTTCCATGATGGCTAGTTCTACCTGAATAGGGATTTTGATTGTGCCCTGGGACACTCTTTCTTGATCATCATACACTCTTACTGTGATACCCTTTCCTTTGTCGATAGAATCCTCTGAGATGTTTAATTGTTTGATGAGCTTAAGAGAACAAATATTCAAGCCCACACCTCCATCCACCAAGACCCTTTTGAATTTTATTTTTTGTACTAGGACTTCTAAGTGGAGTGCACAGTTATGAGATGGTTGGGCAGGAAAATCTTGGTCGGAGAATGTGAGGAGATTTGGTGTAATGATATTTCTGACCATAGCTTGGAATTGTTCCGCATCAAGATTTACTGGGACAATGGATGAAGCCAATGCTTCCTCAAGGATTTTCTTATGGGCAGATGAGATTTTTAGTAACTCAATGATGGAGATTTGCGCTGGCATTCTTTTGAGTTGATCAAGGATGTTATAGCCATTGGGGACAAATCTAGGTGTAGGGATTGTATTTGGCTTGGATGATCCTATGATGATAACTTTGTCGCCTCTTGTGGTGACTCCACAATCAGCATGGGCTCCTTTGATAGTGATGGTAGCGCAGTAGTCATCCAAGGATGAAACTACATGGTAATGCACATGATTTACATTCTTGAAGGTTTCTTTCCCCTTATCCATGCTATTACTCCCTTTATTGCCATGGTTAGGCATCAAATTCATGTATATCTTAAGGTTTTGGTTTCCTGTTGGCTATTACACATTTATAATTCTTTGATCGATGAGATCCTAAACTATGTTTTTTGACCTCATACAACTATTCGTGGTATGCCCTTTGATTTTATGGAAGTCACAGAGTTGATTCTCATTATACCAAGGTGGTTTCACATCAGTTCTTAGTAATTCTCATAGGTAGAACCTTGATGAGTTTTAGTTTATAAACTTCTTCATGATGAAGGTTAATTGGTTCCCCAAGAGCGGTGTACTTTCTTGAGGTAATCCTTATTCGTTAGGGTGGTCCCCTTTGCTCAGTGACATTGTTAATTTCTTGATTTTTTGGTTGTTGTGTTGCTTGATGATTGTTTGGTGTTGGATTTAGGTTGTGGTGTAGGTATATATTTTGTGAGGGCACTAATGACCACTTTGGCGTCGACAACACCATCATTAGTAACATTTTTGTTCCTTTCCCACGTGTGAGGTTTATCATTGTAATTAGAGGGTGGGAGGTTGTTTTGTTGTTTGGGGTATGAAGTTGATCTCGCGGGTTGTTTCATAGGGCTGCGTTCAATGTTGAGGTGCCTTGGAGATTAGTGGTCATGCATTGGTAATCCTTGGACCTTGAGATGGAATTCAAGAGGCCCGTCAAAAGTTGGATATGATGGTGCAAACTTGTTGTTCCTCGAGAATGGTCCATTTTCTCTGATTGGCCTTGGATCACCATTGTTGTAGGAATGAATTGAATGATTCATTCTTATCTTGTTTCAAAGCTGAGAGTTCTTCTAGACTAACATACATTCGCGATGTTTGTGTGTAGTTTTTAATTAATGCATCTATAATTTCTTGGAATTTTTTATGCTTATGTAAGTAAGTGAGAAGGAACCATTCCATATATCGGTATTAGCTAAACTCCCAAGAAATAGCCGCATCAGATAGGTATCATCATATGCAACTTCCATGCAATGAACCTAAAATTCCCTAATGTGATCTTTAGGGTTTCCCGTCCCACCATACTTGTCAAACTTGGGGATCTTGAATCCCTTCGGGAATGGTTTCATCACAAGGCTCCTATCAAATGGATAGGGACACAAGTTGCTTGGTATTTTTGTGGTTCAACCTGATTAAAGATCAAGACTTGTTGCAAGAGCAACCTGATTTGTGCCATTACATCATTTTGTAGATCACGGGGTGGGATCAAGGTGTTCTGGGGTGTTTCAATTGTTGGTTGGATGGGTGGATTGTTTAGTGTGTTGTTTGATGGTATTTGCACATTTTGTCAAGCCAGGTATGCTTTCACTTGCTATTGTATAAACAACACTTGTTGTTGATGTTTTTGTTTTGTTAGGATTGCCTATTGTTGAGCTTGTTGTTGTTCCAACAACGCTTGGTGTTGGGCTAACAATTGGGCTACTTCTTGTTGCTCTTGGTATTGTTTTATTTCTTGTTGATATGCTTGTAGTTGTGGTGCTTGTTTTTGTGCTTGTGTCTACACTTGTTGTGCTTGATATTAGGTGTGCACCTGAGCTTGAGCTTGGGCTTGTGCTTGTCCCACTTGTTGTTGCAATAGAATTTTGGCAGAAGCATTATGAAACATTAGGAGCTTTGTTGTTGTTGTTGCAATAGGCTTGGGCTTGTGTATGTTTCACTTGTTGTCTGATTTGGGTTGCTTGAGCATCTTGATTGCTTATGCTGACTTGTTGGGAAGCTAGTTATTGTTGTGACTTGTTTAGTATTAGCTATTTGTGCGGCTTTTGCTTTTGCACTTGTAGGAATTCCTTTAGATAAGCATCTTGTAAAGCTTGAGAGGCTTGTTGTTGTTGTTGCAATAAGGCTTGGGCTTGTGCAGCCTATTGTGCTTGTTGTGCAATTTGGGTGGCTTGAGCATCTTGCACTACTTGTGCAGCTTGTTGGGCAGCTAGTTGCATGACTTGTTGAGTAGCTATTTGTGCGGCTTTTTTATTTTGCACTTTCAGGAATTCCTTTTGATAAGCTCCTTGCTAAGTGTCTTGCAATTCCATGCTATATTGGCTTGATAAATTGGAACTTGGTGGTGGTGGATTCAGAATGGTGCTTGTGGTGGTGGTGAGTGGTGATGTCATGTTAGTGGTTTGAGTGGTGGATGGTGTGATCGATGTGGTTGGTCCTTGAGATCCCATGCTTTGAGATGTTATGGGAGTGGTTGATGATGTTGTGATTTCTTGTGTAGTTGGCATCTGTTGTTGCAATATCGATGACAAGTTTTGAGAGTTTGGTGTTATGTTTTGATTGGTGTTTGGAATGTTGGTTTGATTGATATTTGGTAAAGGTGGAAGCCCCAAGCCAAGTAGAGGTGTGGATAATGGTGTTAATGGTGGAAGAGGTGAAAATTTTAGGGGTGTGATCTCTTGAGAAAATGATGTGGTGTCAAAAATTCCCCCAGGTCCGAACATGTCACCTCCTTGTGAAGTTATGAGGAGAGAGGTTTGGGGTATTTATTATTAGTGAGGAGGATGATGATGATGAATCATTAGGATCTTGGAAAGTGAGAGGGGAGCATATATATAATGGATTTTGGGGTATATTTTGTTCCAAAATGGTATTTGCGTCCATGTATTGATTATTAACAAGGGGGTGTGTTTGAATGGCATAAAGAAATGTGTTTCCCTTATTAACATTAGGTTGAGTTGGTGCAAAAGATGTGATTTGTGGAATGTTTTGAGTGATGCTTTGGGATGGGGGTGTAGATGAGATGGGGAGTGTGGATAAAATTAGAGGCATGACCTCCAAAGGTGGTTCCACTATAGAGCTCACGTTGAAATCAAAAGGTAATTTGGCCCCTTGTTTTGCTAGTTCGAGCATGTATAGTGAAGGGTTAAGCCTCATCATGATATTGATGATCTTATGGTTCTCCGTATTTTGGAGCATTTCAGTTATTTCTTCATGCGACATCCCAAAGGTAAGATCTTCTTCTTGAATTTCCTCTTGTGGATTTTGTGATGATGAGTTAGTCAAAGGATTGCTTGATTCGACAGGATTTATTTCGCGTTCATTTGGCTTAGGTCACTTGAAGTGGGTGTTTCTTTGTCAGCTTCCATGTTCTTCTTGTATTGAGATCTAGTTTGAACCATAAAACAAGGATCAATTTTCAAGAATATGGGAGATGAATCTCTAGTTTCTTTGGATTGATCTTTATTTTAAGCACAAAAGAGAAAATTTTTAGGATATCTTGAGGATCAAAAGGTGATATGATGATGATGCAAGAGATGGATGATGTGGATGTTTTGATCTTTGATAAATCTTGAGGGAATGCTAGACTCTTAGGAATTTTGGATATGTTTGGATTTTGATTTTGAATTTTGATAAATTTTGAATGCTAGACTCTTAGGAATTTTGGATATTTTTGGATTTTGATAAATCCTATAGTATGTAACCTTTGTAGGCCATTCCTTTAAATGGTACCTCAAAAATATTCTTTGGTGCTCGAATGTTAACTTTACACATGTATGGTTGTGAACACTATATAATTTCAAATGCATGAACATTTTATGATTCATATATGCCTCAAAGTGGGGGAAATTTAATGGCATAATTTACATACCTAGGGCACTTCTCATTTATTTTTGTTCCCATTTTGAGGGAATAAGAAGTGATATGCATTTAAATTTAAAAAAATGACACAATCTTATGCCTAGTAAAGATGTTTTCCCATGTTTCTCCTCATTTATCACATTCTAATTGAAAAATTCCCACCTTCCCATGCTTTTGTCATTTATTATGGCTATCCATGCATTTATGCCTACATATTTTATCCCTATTTTGAGTTTTTCCAGGTTTTATCCTAATTGCCAAAAGATATCTACTCACTATTTTGATAATATTCTTAATTTTAAAAAAATATTATAGCTTCATCTACACATTGGACACAAAATGATGACATCTAAACTAGATTTCTCTTAAAATTTGATAGGTCGAGCCTCCGAATGCAAAATTGACCTTGAATGTACATAGATATGACCTTAAATAGTTTTAAAAATTTATTCTATTTTTGCAACTCTTGCCCATTCCTTTCCCACCTATAGCTAACCAAACATGTGTTACAGTGTTACTATGATTTATTTTTACATACTTGTATTGAAAGGCATTAAGTTACATTTGTTTTGTCATTTAAGCATATATTTGAATACCATTCACATTTAATGAAGCAAACACTTCAATCGATGGAATAAAAGGTAACTAGATTTGCACAACCATTCTTAGGAGCATAAGCATAAGTGAAGTCATTGACCTTTATTTTTTGTAGGCTGACCTAGGACAACATATACCCGTGTGACATAACAATAACCTAACAATATATTTCTAAAATCCACCAAGCCTTATATATCATTAGGAGATAGAAGAAGCACAGGTAGATTAGGAAAACTAAACGATAATTGTCAGATTGTAGAGGACATGTTTGTAGATTAATGATAGATCTATGATTGTGAATCTGTCAAGAAATGATTTATCCTTACACAAAGTAAAGAAAAAAAATAATCCCTAAAAACATACCAAAAATTTCCTATTTTGAAATTTTATACATATTAAATTAAAAACCATATCATATATTAGTACATTTTCAATTATAAAACTATATGTCATTATTTCTTTGTACATTTTCACATTTAATTTATTTATTTTGAGTCCCAATTATTAGTTATTTAATTAAACTTAATTCTTACTTGAAATATGCATCATATTGGATTAGCCTCGATTAAGCTTGAAGGATCGTTTATTTTCCATTATGATAATATCAGAAGATTAGTAGTCATAATGCCTACTTAGAACGGAAGGTCGAAGATAGTCTGATCTGACATGAGATGCTTTTTGTTTTATAAGAAAACCAAACAGGATAGAAATCTTAAATGCAATTCGTTTTACAAATATACCACAGGCTTGACCTCACTGGATACTATATAGAATCGAACGTTTTCATTCATTCTGGTTTGAAAATGATTAAAAGTCAATAACTGGCACAATATCCAGTTTGAACATACTCTTCAGGGGACGACTTAACCAGTACACTCTAAGCGTTGACCGCTTAGGTGGTTGGGCCAACTTTTAACCTCACCTCTCCCGTTCACCCACTCTTTAACTTAACCTCTGTCATTCGTAGAGTTTCCATTTACAGATTCGCAGTTTGGGGGATTCCATTCCTGTATGAATCAACTGGCCCCGTTTCCCGCTTCAAAATCCCACGCAGCATAAAATTTGTTTGCACATTAAACGTTTTTAAGTTTTAAAAATTGAATGGTTTGAATCCCACCGCAAACACCATTTGTTGTCAGCTATGAAGTGAGCGTTGAAAGGAAAGGAGAGGAGAGGGCATCAGGACTGAACAAAAACAACACAGGTATTGAAGGACATTGTCTACATTTGGCACTAAAATAGTATGTTCTAATTTCTTGCTCATTTTCTTTATGCTTCCACTTTTACAGTGACCCTGCTTTTATTTTCACTATCGCCATCCCCAAATAAGCTCTCGCTTTAACTCAAGTGAAGGGGAACCTTGTATTGGTGACTCAAACTACCTCAAGGATACTATTTTTTTCTTTTTCAACATGTTTTCCTCTCTATTGAATCTCTTCCATTCTCATCGT
Source organism: Sequoia sempervirens (assembly GCA_007258455.2). Taxonomy (NCBI): domain Eukaryota; kingdom Viridiplantae; phylum Streptophyta; class Pinopsida; order Cupressales; family Cupressaceae; genus Sequoia; species Sequoia sempervirens. The sequence goes on along the minus strand of VDFB02324460.1, from coordinate 27,425 downwards.
CGTTCTGCTTGTTTGTTTGTATCTAGCTGGTGTGATAATTGTGTTTCTATAAATTAATAGTCAAAGTTACTGTTTTTTCTTTTTCAACTTGTCTCGTGGTAATTTAATTTATATTCAAACAATAGTGAAATTCCTTTTAGGGGACGAAAGAGACCTGTCCATGCCCATTTTCCTTTACCTAATTCAGTATCAAAAGAATCCCTACCATATTTGGCATCAAAGGAATCCCTATCATGTATATATAGAAGTTGAAGTATGGATAGATATGTTGCTCCGATGGCCTATTGCCAATTTATTGTGTTTGATATCAGGCATCATCTAGTCCAACAACTTAATATGTTAGTTGATGTCAGCAGTGAGGAAGGTGCAGTGCTGATGAGGAATGACCCTCCTTTATTCAACACTTTACGCAACATACAAATGGAAGTAAATATTAGATGAGGGCAGTCACTAGGGTTGTGGTGTGCTAGAAGGGCTAGGTTTATTAGGCTTAACCCTCTTCTCACTTGTTCTTTTGATCTCTTGCAAATGTCTCTTTTTTGAAATGGGTTGAGTTTCAGTCAGGGTTAAAAGACTTCTTACTTATTCTTTTGATCTCGTGCAAATGTCTCTTGAGTGTCATGAGAAGCCACAAGGATGCCAAAAATTTATAAACGTTGTCAATAGAACTGTCACATAGAACGTTTAACAACTTTATTGATTATCTTTATACCACCAAGAACATGGCATAGAAGAGTTAGCTGGAGATGGGGGGTTTATCTTTAGTATGATCTCCAAATATTCCTTTTTTATGAGTTGCATATGATAATGTCTCAGCTGCTACAAGATTATGGCATAGAAGAGTCAGCCGAAGATGGAGGGTTTATCTATAGTATGCTCTCCAAATATTCATGTTTTATGAGTTGCATCTGAGAATGTCTCAGCTGCTGCAAGATTATATGCTACTCTAATCTCTATGTTTGATGCAATATGGGATGATGTTAGCATAGGTTGACAATTTTGGCCATGCAACTACTAATTGCACTTGTTGAAAAATCTTAGGCATTGTCAAGAAACTCCTTTTGTGCATAACCAACAAACCTTGCAGTACATCAAAGTAGCACTGTCACAAGGCACCACCAAATTTGAAAAGAGCCTATATAACCATTCTTTGCCATTATGTTTAAGACCATATTCAATTAAGATTATTTGCTATCTACAAGAGAATACAAAATTAGTCTGTTATCTAAAAGAGAAATTGAAATTAGTACAGTTTTAAAGCATTCACTTGCACATGCTTTAGCAAGAAAGAACCATGGGACTGCAGATGTTTCCCAATTGTCAAAGTTGTATTTACTGTAATAAAGCTTTCTACAGTCTGTCATATTGGTGAGATTTGACAGTTCCCCTATTCTGGTGATTAGTTCTTCATATTTGGCTAAAGCTGTAAATGACTAGTCCTTTGCATCTTTTCCTTAACTTGCACAAGGTCAGCATTTGAGTTACAGTTATTTCATTGTGATTTGGGTTGGCATACATGTCTATCAGAGGATTTCCAACTATCCTAACAAGCTTTTGACTTGAGAAGACACATACAACACAACATACAATAGTAATCTTTTGAATTGAGAAGACACATACAACACACCATACAATAGTAATGTTTGTAAGATTAAGGACAATCATGACCATATGAGTAACTATGTCTATTATGATTACATCTATACTATAGCCTTGGGATAATGTATTGTGTAGATTGCATAAGGCTAAGGCATTAACACTTGTTGAATGGGGTCACTTTATTGTCTTTCTAATACAAATGGCATCACTCATGTGATTGTCCTTATTTGTAAGTCTTCAAAACTTTTTCACGATTTCTCATATATAGTACTCATATCATGTGATTCAAGGATAGGGCTATCCATAGTAGTACTATGATATTTTCTAACAATACAACTTCCTTTCTTGTAATATTTGTTAAGGTGGTTTTATAGCGATCAATGAGATAATGAGCTACAAGACTATGCTATAAGGTACATAATTATAAATAATACCATGTCTTGACATCCTTCATTACTAAGGAAACAAAAGAAAATAGTTAGTTTATAACTGCACACTCAATAAAATCAAATAAGGACAATCGTATATGTTATTCATGACAATATTTTGATATAATGACAAGGTTATCTTAATGATATTAGATGTATTTTGGGACTATCTCCTCTATATTTGTGGTATGGAATTTTTAAGTGATGTTGAATTATCTTGAAAAGCCTCTAAGGTGATATGGGGCTGGCCAATTGGTGATTACTTTCCTATAAGAGAAAAATGGTAGAGTTTTACATGATTATGATCTTAATCTTAATCTCAATCTTAATGGTAGAGTTTTATGACACTCCTACCCTTGATGAGATAGTCCTCTTAGTTTTTGTGCTTGACTTTCATTGATGCCTAACAACAAGTTGGAAACCTTCATAATTTAGTACCTAAAGAAATCCTTCATATAACCTATTATTGTCATTGTTGTTGATTATGATAACCTTAATAAGACTATCTAGGCACATGCCCATCCTATAAGATTTATAGTAGTATTAATAATTGTGATTATCTTGAATTTTTATGGCTTTAGTGATTTCCTAAGAGTACCCTATTCTCCTATTATTGTTCTCTATGATGGTGTAATGATAATACATAGGAAATTGATTGAGCCTCTAGCTTAATTATGATAATAGCCTAGCTTGATTGTTATCTTATGGAAACATTGGTACTTCTATTAACTACTATGAAAGAATTATAGATCATATAGATAAGAGGCATACAACTTGTAGAAATGATGCATGGCTATATTTTATGTCTTTCCATGATGAACTCCAATTAATTATAGTTTGTTTTGGTGTTTCTAACTCACTCTTGACAATTCCTAGTGTCAATAATGGCTCTATGGATACCAAAATAATATTCTAAAGGTGTGATATACTCATGATGCTATTAGAATAGCCTAAGCAAGATTATATTTCATTAGTCATATGTAACATCTTGTGCATATGTCTGATAGTGTTATTGTAGGTGAACAATTATTTTGGATGGTAACTTTATGGGCTATGTAATTAACCTCTACTGTGTTGCATTATTTCTTAGGCTAATACTATCTTATTGTTGTTATAATAGTCTTAGGATGTCATTTATTATTGACATCATGGTTGTTCTCAAATGGCGTTGAATATTCCACATAGTTTTGTGATGTATATCTTTCTTCTTTCTTTATTTCTCTACAACCATACTTACACCCTAGTGGTGAAATGTTGACTAAGATGAAATAAGCTTCTTTATGGCTTTAATTTATTTCTTGGATTTAAGCAATGATGTTGACCTTTAAACAGGCATTCCAACTACACAAAGAAAATCAATTATTATATCCTATAAATTATACTTGCATACATATCAAAAACTAAGTCACCATACTAAAATAATATGTTTGTTTAAGAATCATAAAAACTAAACCTTTGTAAATCTATCTCTATCTATGGTTGAGGTATGCATCTACAACCTATTTTATTTTAACTTCTTAAAATGTTAGGACACATTTACCAAGATTTTCATGTAGAAATAAAGAGTTTTCACAAATATGATGCTTCCTTAGCATTGAGATTCAAAATGAGGTTGTAAATCACTACAATTAGTTAACCCTAGGGTTGAAATCTAACAAAATAAGATGAACCAAAAACATTTCCATATTCCAACACCAATTACATAGTAAAAATATAGTTTTCTCTTTGCAACAATAATAGGTGGACTTTGATATCATACATGACATGTGTCGAACCTTGTAATAGTTGTTAGGAACAAAAACATTTCCTCATATAGCTTTAATATGGGTTATGGCTCCTACTTGACATCTATAGCTCTATCATGATAGCTAGGTGAAGGTTTTCAACACATACCAAACTATCAATTTATCCTCGAAAGTGTTGAGAAATATAAGGTAATTAATGAACTACTAAAGGGAAATTAATGATGCATTCAAGTTATGCCATATATCTAATGATCATTACATCCAAACCTTCATTCTAAACTACCTTCTTGCCATCCTTTAAATTTAAATTCTTGACACTAGATGTTATTTTGAAATATAATAAAGGGTTTCAATACTTCAAGGAGGATTTGTAAAGGTTGTAGATACTCCAAAATAGCTTCCAAGCTATTTCCAAGACTATTTAATGGTTTCATGAGAGTTTTAATGGGTTAATCTCATGGTGAACTCTTAGAGACTTTTATAATGTATGAATGATAGCAAGATAACATAAAATTGCCATGATCACATTCTCGACACTTAAATTCTATAATTTCAATAATCTTTGTCACGATTTGTAAGATCAAGTAGAATATTACATTTTCTATGGAAATTTACTCATATATATTCATTAAATTTGTTATAGATCATAAAAGCTTAGCTTAACTAATTTTAGAAGCATTCTCAAATCAAGGACGAAGAGAGTACACACTATAGGAGTTATATTTTCTAAAATTAGTAAAGAGATTGATAGTGTCATACAAGTTACTTTAAATTTGAACAATTGGAGAATTCAACTCGAGGTTTTCAAATTAAACATACAATTGGACACAACTAAATATGAATAAATTCAAACCCATTCATGGGAACTTTCCTTGAAAAATTCAAACCCATTGATATGTTCGAAAGCTTTCTTTCCAAGCATAAAGAAAGGAAACTATTATAGATTTTTTTAACATACTCATGAACACATTCATGGAAAGAATCATTTCATATCTCTAACCCACAATAATGAAATGCAAATTCAAGTAGTGGAGACAAACTTTGACAACACATTCAAGGCTCTTAGAAAATCTATACATATGCCATGTGAAGAGCACATGGTCTTCAAAGACCTTCCAAAATCATAAATACACCTTTAACAAATACATTAAAATATCTAATATCAATGGCCAACTAGGTCTTTCTAGAAGCCTTTAGATTATTTTGAACATATCTACTATTATCAATGAGTCCAAATTTCTATTCAAAAGAAAGAAAAGTAATTTTATGATATTACGCTAGTTTAATATTCATACAAATCCAATCGTGCTTTTCTTAAATTGAAATTAACCATTTATCCTTATCACATTAAAATTTATTGTTCATTGTTCATTTCACTTTTATAATCATTTCCACATTAACATTCGCTATCCTTGGGATCTTTACCTCTAATTTTGACAATGGGTATAATTGCAATAATTAAACTAGCATATTTTGGATGGTTATCAAATATGTCTATAATTTAGACGACCAAATGTTCTATGTTGTGTGGAGATTTTCTAATCAAAATTTGACATTTTTTTGTCTATTAGATGGATGTCAATTGGTCTCTCATCATGGATGAAGTTGTTCAACACCCCCCTAATGGAAAGTTCTCCTACAAAGACCTTTCATGGGAGACATATGTCCTTAAAGGCTCACAATTATTTTCAGCTTGGATTGAAATTGATAGATTGAATGACTTTATTGAGGGAGAAAGCTCAAGGGATTTCTACCCAACCTTCTTCAGCAAGAGCCATATAAAGAAATAATGAATTGCAATGTTAATGTAGGAAATTTAATGTTAATTGGTATATCATTCCTTGCAAAAACATGTGTCTTAAATGTGTTGTAATGTTAATGTAGGAAATTAATGAATTTGATGAGACTAGAGATAATGAAAGTTTCCACCTCTTGGAGGATTATTCTGTGAATATGTAGATGACATTATAACCATATTTTTATCATTCCATTTTTTGTTAGTTTGATTTGTAATTTTTGAAATATGTCTATTGTTGTTTGTAGACCATCGACAACAGAGATGAACATGGAACAATAGACTTGAAGTTGCAAATAACAAACAAGATTCAAGGGATTTTGATGAACACATCTAATTTGGTGACACTTATTTTCATTGATAAGAATTTAGAAGATTTGTCAAACAAGGTAAAAAGTAGACATGTCTCGTCCCAACTCGGATTAGACCATCCAAGTGTGCATCCATTTTTCCCTGTACAAGATGGATTTGGTCATACTATTCGTAAACAAAGAGATTGAGTGAATGGATGTGAGGAGAAGGTCGAGTATCGCCAGTAAGACACCTACATTTCCACATATGCCACAAAATCTCAAGCGTCGAAATTGGTTTGATGACCTCGACAGGGAAAATAATTGAGACAAGGATCATACTTAGTATAATGAACACAATTTTGACATGGTTGTTGATACAAAGCTTGGAAGCATGCAAGATACTATTGCAAGCACACATGGTTTTATTGAAAACACATAATATAGTGTCATTGCACTTGTTTAACTGTGCATTAGAAGCATTTTTAATACTTTAGAATACTATAATGTCATTTTGAATGTTACAAATATAATTGGAATGCTGGTTAATATCCAATTAATAGAATTGAAGGATATGAAAAACTATTACGGTGAATCGAGATCTATCTATTAAATTGTTTTATTTTTGGTGTATTAGAGTTAAATTATATCAAATGCATAAAACAAGCAACTATGTATCACTTGATGAAATATTTTAATGTGTATCAATTTATGCATAAAACTATTTTATGTCTTTCGATATGCTTGGGATCTTTACCTCTAATTTCTTAGTTGTTCTTCTTTATGTCTAATCTCCTTTCATTATTTCTAGAAAGCTACCATATTGTGTTCTCTATAATGCAAATTCTTAAATTTTCCTTCCTTTCCATTTCTTTAATCAAGGTAGTAGCTGGTGAGTTAATTATTAAATGTTCCATATGGTTGAAGCACAAGAGTTAGTGGTCTTATGACCAACCGCATGTCCATATTATCTGATGATTTTGTCTTTATTGGGGATCCTTTTGTTTTCCATCTCTAGATGAAGCTCATGGAAAAATTTCTTGGATTTTTTGCAATTTATTTTTATCAACCAACTAAAGAAAATAATATCTAGGTCGTAGTTTCATGCCATTATTAATATATCGGAGTTTATAAAAGGTTGTCTTTCCCTTTCTTTTGCTAAAATGTGTACATATAATATTTGGTATAGTATATGTAATTTTCTAAAATGTGTGACAATATATATCTTTTGGTATAATAAAAATGTGAAAGCTAATAATTATTTTGATGCAAAGGAGCAAGATGTCACACAATGTGCATACATGGGTCTCTAGTTGGCTATCCAACTACACTGACATTTTCCATGGAATGTTCTCTTTCGTATAGAGGAGTTGAGTGTCCCCTATTGGTTGAGGGACACAATGGAATGTTATTAAACAATGTTAAACATATATGTTTAATCTTACAAGATAAATGGTTCACTATATGAAGCCCCTTGTTATGTATGAGTGAGCATAGATGATTTAAAAAATAAGAGTGTTGAAGGTAAAGTTGGCTGCATGTGTATATACATGCTTTGAAAATGTATATGAGACTCTAATTATGATATTTGAATATTTAATGTGAAGAATAAAAAATGATGATTAGAATTTACATAACAATTTCTTTGTGAAATTTCATTTTGATAGCATTTTTCTATGTTTCACAATAACCAAAGTACTAGGTTAAAAAAATGTATATGTCTATTTCCTATTACTACATTTAAAAAAGTTTTTTATCCTTCATCTTTGATGGACGTTCATACCCAATTTTCATTTTGTCACAAGAAAGGAAGATTTTTATCTAAGTAATTACAACCACAACAATAAATAAAACTCTTCCATATTTATCTATAATATACAATAAAAATCCCTCTTCCACTATGCTTTAATTGATCTCCATGGCTTGTTCCAAAGCTCCCATTTTGACACAGGTAGGAAAAATATTGCAAAGTTTGTAAAATGTGACTTTACAGCTGTCAATTGCATTTTTGTCTACCATAGCATTTCCAACTATAATATCTGACAAAAATCCTCTTTCCATTATACTTAGACGGATGTTCATGATCCGTTCTAAAGCTCCCATTTTGGCACAGGCAGGGAGGATGCCGGCAAAGGCTGTGGAATTTGGCTTTACACCTACCAATTACATTTGTCATAAATGGTATTCCATAAGATGACATCTCTGAAGCATTCTGTCAAACAGTTCATGTGCCTTGTCTATGCTTCCATGTCTACCTGGGTAGTTACACTTGCCTCGTCTATGCTTTCACATTTTGCATGCATGGACGGTTACACATGCCTTGTCTATGCTTCCACATTTTGCATATATGTTTACCTGGGCAGTTACGGCCACAACATTTGACTGATTCTTCTACCCTTTATCTATAACATATGACAAAACCCCCTTTCCACCATGCTTTGATGGATATCCATACCCTGTTCCAAAGCTCCCGTTTTGGCACAGGTAGGGAGGATACTGGCAAAGGCTGTGAAATGTGGCTTACACCTGCCAATTGCATTTGCTTGAATGTTTCAATAGTCTTTTTAATAAATCCATGTTGTGCATATCCTGCAATCATGGAGTTCTATAAGATGATTTCCTTTTGAGGTATTCTGTCAAAACAGTTCACGTGTATTGTCTATTCTTCCACATTTTGGATACATGTCTATCAGAGCATTTCAGAATATAATATCTGACAAAAATCCTCTTTCCATTATGCTTTGATGGATGTCGATGTTCTGTTCCAAAGCTCCCATTTTGGCACAGGCAGGGAGGATGTTGGCAAAGTTGTGGAATTTGGCTTTACATTAGCAATTGCATTTGCCTGAAAGTTTCTGAAGCCTTTTAAGCAAATCCATCTTGTGCATATCCTGCAACCATTGCAGTCCATGTTTGCACATTTCTTAGAGGCATGTTGTCTAACAGTCCAAGTGCCTTGTCTGTTCTTTCACATTTTGCATACATGTCTTCCAGGGCACTTGCAACTACAACATCTAACAAAATCTTTTTATGGGTTTCCCTACAGAGCAAAAATGTAACTGAATAAAATCTATAAATTTCCTTGAAAACTTTGAAAGGGATACGATGTCATATATTGCAAATAAATATAAATGAGCTGCACAGATGAGAATGAACTGCACAGATAACAGATAGACCCTCCTGGTAACACTGCAAGTAATGAACAGGAAGAATTGGTGAGTAGGACAATTAAATGGAATGGCTGCAAAATAAATTTTAAAATTCTATAATATTATTACAATTTATGTTGATTGAGGAAAAACAGCTCATGTTTCTTGCTTCAACGCAGCAACACTGTTCAAATTCCACACGCAGCTCACATAGCAATCACATGTCTACTATGGCAGTTGCAAATACAATATCTAATAAATTGTTTTTTATCCTTTATGCTTTGATGGATGTCCATACCCTGTTCGAAAGCTCCCATTTTGACACAGGCACGGAGGATGCTGCCACAGGTTGTGGAATTTGGTTTTACACCCGTCAATTGCATTTGCTTGAAAGTTTCTAAAGCCGTTTCAACAAATCCGTTTTGTGCGTACCCTGCAATCAGGGCATTCTTCAGACAGTTTTTTTTGCCTTTGTGTATTCGCAAACACACAGCAACCGCTCCACAGGAATCCATCTCGTCGCTTTATTCATGGCGTCCAGATTATAACTGCGCGTGGGGTTATTGAGGAGCTTCTCCATTTCGTAGGGATGCCCAGAAGCTGATCAAACAGTGCTCAAAAGGGGATCCATCTCTTCTCCAACTCTGTACTCCTTCGAAACGGTGTAAACGAGAACGGTAACGGGAACCGCATATTCGAGAACGGAATCCCTAAACGGTGGAAACGATTACGGTAACGGGAACGGCATAGACGAAAACGGAAAATGCGAGGATACGGGAAAGGTCGAGTTAAGAGGGAAGGGTGGGTTTAAGAGTGGGCCCGGCCACCTAAGCAAGTCCATGCTTAGAGTGTGCCGGTTAAGCCCGGCCTACTCTTCAGACGACGGCGTTGATTTGAATGTAATTGGATGAGAGAATCAAAGTACTTAAATAGTTTAATAATATCATTCTCTAGAAGCCTTCTTTTCATGACTTCGACCACCACTTTGATCAAGTCACGAAACTACCAACAAACTCCTGCTTCATTTAACTTAAATGAAATGATAGGCAAGTGGAGGCCATATCTTGCTAGGTGAGGCGATAAGTCTTTCTTGTTGGGCCATTCCGAAGCTTCTGTTGTCAACATTTAAAAAATTTCAGACTTCAAGACAAATAAGGAAGAGATAGATCAGGAGCCTTTGTTGACTTGACTGAAGAAATCACAGTTATGTGTACTTTCATTTGTGATGAATCCATTGGTGCAGCGCCAACGAGCTCTATAAATACCATCCATCTTCGTCTCACAAAACCACAGCTCAGAGCCAGAAGAGGAAGTAGAAGAAAAGTAGAGGAAAAGAAGAAGTAATTAGAAAAGATGGTGGTGGTAAGCGTCAGTAATGAAATCGAGTCTCCGGTGGAGGCGAAGAGACTGTGGAATGCCATAGTGAAGGATGGGCATAATCTCCTGCCAAAGCAAGTACCAGAGCTTTTTTCAAGCATCACATTCGTGCAAGGCGAGGGAGGTGTTGGCAGCATCAAGCAAATCAATTTCACTCCTGGTATGTATTAACTCATCTAAATATCTTCTTCTTACGATTAGAAATGTGTTTGTACTGATGGGGTTTGGTGATGCAGCGAACACGGATTTCAGCTATGTGAAGGAGCAAGTGGAGGAGGTGGACGAGGAGAAGTTAGTGTACCGCTACAGCCATGTGGAAGGAGGACTGCTGGGAAAGAAAGTGGCCTCTGCCAAACACGAATTCAAATACACCCCGAAAGCAGAGGGAGGATGCGTTTGCAGCTCTGTAGTCCATTTTGATATCCTTCCGGGCCTTCCTCACGACGAAGAGAAAGTGAAGGAGATTAAAGAAAAGGGCACTGCTCTGTTCAAGAAGATCGAGGCATATCTCCTCGCTAATCCCAATTTGTACTGTTAAACGTACCATACCACGTAGTATGAATAACAAGTATGCACGTATGGCAGAAACGTCTGTCGTTCCCGCGTAAGGTTTCTATTTACGCTTGAATAAAAATGAGAAGCTACCAGCTTCCCTTTAATCTATTCGCCGCTTTCATTGTATTAGTTGTGACGACTCTATTTTTTAACTGCCATTATGTGAAAATGAAACTATAAATGATCCCACATTTAAAATAGACTTCTCAATATTTTCATTTCAAAATTATTAAACTTACAATATATAAAACTAGCAATTGCACCTTGGTGTGCAATGGGTACGCGGAAGAAGTGTGGAAGGTAAATGTGGAAAAATTTTGGTCTTTTTTTTTTGCATATATTTGTGTAGTACATGAGGTTAGTTAGTACGAAGGTCTAAATGGAGAAGTAACAACTTCAAATAAACTATGCATCCACTTATAGGGATCCAAGCACGATTAAAATTAAACCTTTGAATCGGGAAGAAAACCAGGCTCCCATTATCAACAAGATTATGTTATGTTTTCAATAGAGAAAGAGAGAGGTGGGGGGGCGAAGGGGCGGGGAGGGCGAAGCGTGGACGGATTATGTTATGTTTTCAATAGAGAAAGAGAGAGAGGGAGGGGGGGTAGGCGAGGAAGAAGTGGAGGGAGAGCTAGGGAGATAGAGATAGAGGGGGGCAAGGATGAGAAAGAAAGGTGACAAATACAAGTAATAGAGAGAGGGAGAGAGGGGGGATGATAGAGAGATATAGATAGAGATAGGGATAGGGATGGAGAAACAAAGAGTGTATGTATATAAGTGGGAGAGAGATATGGAGAGAGAGAAAGGAAAAATGATGCTGAGAAGAAACAATGGGTAGAGTTTGGAGGAAAAATGACCGGAGAAAATGGTGAAGAAAAAACGAATGGAGATTAACTGCCTTATTTAGCTCTCTCCTAACCATCTTTGAACTTGGGTCTCATTAATATCAACTTATAAATATCATCATACACAAATATGTAATACCATGAATATGCAACTATAGTGTAATATAAATTGTGATTTTATTTTTAAATATACACATGTTTTTCTTTTCTCTCTAACAACAATCAATTAACCTTATTATGTGAGCTTCTCAAATGGCATGTGTGTACCATTTACAATTGTATGTTCCATTTACAATTTAAAAACGATTGTAATTTTTTTTACTTATTTATATATAAATTATAAGAGTTTAAATTTCTAATTAAAACTATACATATTGAAATCAAAATAGATTGAAAAATATTTGTGAATTCACAAATCTATTAGCTGTCTAATTATAAATGAGACAAAATCTACATGCACCTCTATAAAATTATATACCCTAAATCTACAATACATTTGGAATATGTAATTAATCACAAATGCTTGACCGAACATTGGGAAGAGATAATACAACTAATTTAAACAAAAGTAATTTACAAAATGACCTCTAATTTCTTGTTAGTCAAACATTTTTTCATTTACTTTAGTGCTCCCCACCTTCTATCTTTATATAGGGTTAAGAAGGGTTGCTTAGCATTTTTGCATTAAATGTTAGGGTTTTAAATTATTGAGATGGATAAGAATATTTTGTAGCAATGATTTAGGTTTTATTAATGTCTTTGATATTTATCAATCATTATACTAGATTTTTGAAAATCTATCATTTGATCTCTTTGAAAATCAATAAACTCATTTGTTTTATGCCATAGGGATTACCAAAGGATCCAAGCCATTTTTTAATATAGTACTTATATTTAATAACTGTGAATTGGGTTTATGGATGAGGTGGATTTAGGGTTAAAGTTTTTTAAGTCTAAGCGCTACATATATATTATCATATAAGCATATTATCATAATATAGGTATGTATATAAGCAATGATCTGTATTGCAATTTATGCATTTAATTTTATGAAGCCAACAAAATGGTCTAGATTCTCAAATACTCAAAATAAGACCTAAAATAAAATTCTAGAAATTGAAAATAAAACGTTGGCTCTTTTTTATTATTGAAAGTTTGACATTGTGCACATTGTTATAGTGCAAGCCCATTTTTCAGATCGTTTCATTTAACATCACCAATAATCTCTGTAAGAACATTGTTTTTGTTTAGAATGGTGGAAATGGTTTGCATCTCTCATAACAATTTCTCTTGCAACTATTTGGGAGATAAATTTTGTTCTAGTGTGGCAATCAACACATACTTGAAGATAAATTTTTCTGTAGTGTGGCAATCAGCACATACTCGAAGATAAATTTTGTTGCAGTGTGGCAATCAACACATACTCGAAAGTTCTTAACAACTCTAATAATTGTTTCAGAGGTGTTGTTTAACAAACCAAATGCAATTGGCATCTTTTCGCTACAGTATAAGAGAAATAATTCTTTTTCCTCCTCTTCTACACATTAAGTAAATGCCCTGAATCTGGAAAATACCCTGCTGCCTTCATCTCCCAAGTCCAATTTCTCCAACTTTGCATAGATCTATTGTGTTTTGTGGATGTGATATGTCCCTACACAAAAATTATATACCATTTTATGGCTTTCAATCCAATTACATCCAAGGATCTTTTTAATTCCTCAATCTTTCATCAATTTCCTTGTCATTTGAACCTCACCCCACCTAGATGTTTGAGAGAAGAACATATGTCACAACATTTTTAAAATTGAAATCAAAAAATATTATTGTTGTAAATACTCCTAAGCCTATATTAATATGGGATCTACAAGCACCCAAAAAGCACATCCACACAACACATCCACATAACCACCACATGTTTAACTGGCATCTTAATGATAAAGTGTAGAATCTCTTCAACATAGTCAGCCTGGGGAAAATGGTCAACCATGCAAACATAATGATCCACTATAGGTTTAATGCAATAAGGGCTACTCATATGGTTGAAGTACGTACAACCCTCATCCACTAAACCTGCATGGTTGCATGCATATAGAACAGAAGCAAAGCTTACAATGTCAGGATATGTTCCAAAGTGCTTCATTAATTCAAAGTTTTTGAGAGCATCCTTGCAAAATATATGTTGTGCATATCCTGCAATCATTGCATTCCATGGGATGACATCTCTTTGGGGAATTTTGTCAAACAGTTCATGTTCCCTTTCTATACTTCCACATTTTGCATACATGTCCACCTGGGTAGTTGCAATTGCAACATCTGATAAAATTCCTCTATTCTTTATGCTTTGATGTGTGTCCATATCCTATGACAATGCTACTATTTTGGCACAGGAAAGAAGAATGCTGGAAAAAGTTGTGGAGTCTGGCTTTACACCTGCCAATTGCATTTGCTTGAAAGTTTCTAAAGCTTTTTAAAAAATTCCATTTTGTGCGTATCCTGCAATCATTACCATGAGATAACCTCTCTTTGAGGCATTATGTCAAAACAGTTCACATGCCTTTTCTATGCTTCCACATTTTGTATACATGTCTATCAGAGCATTTCCAATCACAATATATGAATAAAATCCTCCATCCATGATGCTTGGATGGATGTCCATACCCTGTTTCAGAGCTCCCATTTTGGCACAGGCAGGGACAATACTAGAAAAGGTTGTGGAATTTGACTTTTCACTTGCCAATTGCATTTGCTTGAAAGTTTCTAAATCCATTTCAACAAATCCATTTTGTACATATCCATTTTCAACAAATAGTATTTCAGCTGAACCTGGAGCCGTTGGACCAAAATTGTTTACATGCAACACATTATAATCATTTCATATGATTTTCAAATGCCTAAATTCTAGTGAGAAGCAATACTATTCAAATAATTAGACTATTATTTATTCACCAATCTGCATTTGAAATATGTTAAAACCTCTGTTTCCTGCCAAAAAAACATTATTGTTTAGTCTATTCTAGACAAAATTGTTAGTTGTTTGTATAACCGAGGAGCAGAGCATGCAACAAGTGTTTAGGCTGTATCGAGTCATGCCTTGCCCATGCTACCACATTTTGCGTACATGTCTACCAGGGAAGTTGCAACTACAACATCTAAAAAAATTCCTCTATCCTTTATGCTTTGATGGATGCCCATACCCTGTTCCAAAGCCCCCATTTTTGCACAGGCAGGGAGAATGGTAGAAAAGGTTGTGGAGTCTGAACCTGATGTCTGCTAGCATGAAGAATCCAAGTAATCTAGGGTTGATCTTTGTAGAGATTGTGGATGGAAGGGATGGATCTGCAGAGGTAGAAGTTGAAGCAATCGGTCGTCTATTGATGGCCTCTAGAATTGTTATTTCCGAAAGCCCTATATTTTATAAGGCATATCAACCAGTCTTGAAAGATTTACAAGACAAGGATCTCGAGAATTTTCCCTTTGTAGAGGAGCTTGTCTATGCACGCTGGCCAAGCTGCCCTCCAAAATATCTCACTCCCTCGACGACCTTGGACTGGAGCTGTTTGTTTGACAAGAAAGGTACAATCTTCTCTGATGAAAACTCCTCTGATGAAAGTTCAAATGATATTTTGAAATTCCCACGTCTTTCTCCCTTCAGGAGAGCACCGCTCTCTAAACTGGACAATTTGCTGAAGAGTGGGTATAGAATGAGCCTTGATAAGAGCAAAACTGACGCACTTAAGCTCGCCTTAAGCAACCAATTAGTTTTGATTCAAGGCCCCCTGGCATAGGTATGCGCATAAATACCACCACTTGAATGTAATTTTTCTCAAGGCCAAATTCTTTAAAATAGGAATATCTTACAAAATTAAATTAATTAACTTTTGCCTTGACAACAGGTTTTGCACGAATTCATCTTAAGTTTTAATGTTGACTTGTTTTGAGAACAGGCAGAACATACGTTGGAGTAAAACTGGTGCGACTTCTTTTAACCGCAGATACTTTACCCCTTGATTTGATGCTTGTTATCACTTATAAGAATCATGGTTTGGATAATTTTTTGGTCGGTTGCTTTCCATTCTGCAAGAATTTGGTGAGGGTAGGAAGGAGAAGTACTGAACCTTTGCTTTAGGAATACAATTTGAATGAGAAGGCTAGTCAGGTGGATGAATTTTCGTCTGAATGGATGGCTTGCAGCCATTTGTTGCATGACATTCAATACAAGATGGAGAGGGCTCTTCAGAGCTTAATAGAGAGTAATGTTTTCGATTCAGAAACGCTAATCACTCACAAGCCAGATAGACAAATAAGGCTATTTCTCTCTAAATCACTGTCTGGTAAACAACTCCTTGAAAATTTTCCTGAGGAAACCCCGCTTGGGGAATTGATTAGAGGCAAAATTGGTGAAAGCAAGGAGGCAAGAAGATTTGCTACCTCGTTATATAATGCAATCTCAAAACAAATTCGCGAGTGGAGGCCGCCCATGTTCGCCTCATGATTGGCAGCATAGTGAAGTCGTTACAGGCCCTGCAGCACCTCATCGGACTGAGAAAGCCATGTTAGGCCAAGTTTATCCGCGTTCCCCCGGCGAGATTTTAAAAAACTTCAAGGAAATTCAGCACCTGAGAATCAAAAGGCTTGAGAACAAACCCAAGCCCTAACCCAAACGCCAACGCCTCTGCTTCAGATGATAAATGCGAGGGAAAAAAATAAATGCCAAAGTTTAGTGCGTTTGTAGGCTGACACGACAAATGTCTTTAGCTTTTAAAAGATCAACGGTTGTAATTGAGGGAACTGTCAACCATGTCGGCTCCCTCCATCTGAACTCTCGAAGGAGAAATGAGCTTAGAAAGCTCATATAGGACATGCCTTCAGCGTAATTATTATCTTTTGTTTTCATTATTATATTTCCTCCAATAGGTCTAATAGCAAAGGGATACTGTTCAAATCTTTTTCACATGGAGATATAACTACTAGCACTTGTATTAAAAAGAGGTACGATGGGTAATATATTAGAGAATATAATTTTATTTGTTAAGTAAAATAATATTTAAAATATCTCTGTATACAACTTTTCCCAATAGTATATTTGTAGTTTTGTTTTGATTTTTTTGATTTTTTTAATTTTTAATTTTTGTTTGTAAAATGATGATATTATTGACAAAAGCATATTTTATAGATGAAGATATAATTTAAAATTTTCAATGTTTTCACTTAGAAATATATATCAATTGATATTCAATGAAGACAAACTTAAAAATTAACTTGTAAATCAAATTGACAAATCTATTTAAAAGTTTATGAATAAATTTGAATATTTGTACTATGTGACCTAAATTATTGTAGTTTTTTGATGGTTTGTTAAGCATAGGAGAAAAAGAGTTTTGCCACTATCTACAATTGAGTTTCTTTTATGGTAGTCACCTCAAACCATTAACAAATTCCTAATTGAAATTAACTAAAGGATAGATAAAAAAATCATAATAGTACTATAACATCACACATATCTAAGTATACTAAATTGAAGATACAATCAAGCTTTGAAACTCTACGAGTGAGTCAATTTTCCAACACATTCTATATCAAAACTTGATTCTACAGGAAAACAAGTTCCTTAAAAAGAACTCACATAATTAAAAAAATGAAAGAATGTTAAATATATTCATATTTTTTAAATGGGCATTCCAAGCCAATCCACATCTTTGTATGTCTCAAAACACATCTTTATTGATGAAAGGCTTTATAAAAAATAGGACTTCTATACTTTCATACTTCCTTTTTTCTTAACATCTATTGGTTTTGTAGGTTGGTTGTCTTCATCACATATATTACAATAATATTCTTAAAATTTCTACCAATTTTTCCACCATTACTGGTCTGCTGATTGGTCAATGTGTTGTTGGTCTGCGTCTATTTTTGGTTTAGTGTTTTAATTTTTTGCTTTTTGATTTGGACTCTCTTGGCCCTTGTGGCTCTATGTGAAGGGTACAACACCCTGTAAATGCTGCTTACTTTACCAAAAACTTCTTGCCACTTCATTCTTCAAAGCAAGAAACAAAATAAAAATTTAGGTGAAAAAAAAATAAAATCCTTCAACTTGGTTTGGTGGAGGTAAATATAGAAGTGTGTGAATTTGTATATTTTGTGTAACTTTGTATATCTATTCTTCTAGAAATTCTACTTGAATATTGCACATAAAAATGTACCTACATACAATACTCTTACGCTTAGTCTCCTTTGCAACCAATGATTGCCTCTCTTGTGGTAATGAATTTTATAAATACTCATTTTTTATTTATTCATCAGATAGATTTTTTGATAGTCTTTTTCTGGGAGAGCCACTTATAAAAAAAATACACCCAATACACACCACTCACATCTCTTCATTTTTAGTTATTCACTTTTATGATTCCCCCTTTTTTTAGTTATTCATTTTTATATTTTTGATATGTAGCACGAATGATCCATGTTGGACTTGTGGTGGCCTATAATTATTTCTTGCTTATCTTTCATGAGAAAATATCCTCTTATATCTGGTGCAGGGGCACCTACAACCATGTTGCAAAGTTCATTTTGGTAGTAGTCTGTCTTGAGGGATTTTAGGTGAGTCTTGTAGTTTTAGGTGCTTTATCATTGTAGGTATTGAAGGTCTAAGTAGACCATTGTTTTATGTATTTAAGGATTTTGGGAGTTTGGTGGTCAAATGTGCAAATATGCACTCTTCCTTCAAAATTATCAATTTTGCCATGTAATCTTTGAAGGAAAATTATTCAAATTTTAAATGAAGTGCAAGACAAGAGTTAGAAGTTGTATTAAGGATGAAATAAAGGAGTTTGAGTGGTATTAGGTGTCTTGGACAATAAAGTTGCATAATGATGCTTATTTAGCAAATGTTGTCAATGTTAGCAATTTTAAGACAAATGAAGGTCTTGGTAGTTAAAGGGTGGTTATAGGTGTTGAGGAAAGGTTTTCTTGATTTTAAAATGCTTAAAGACATCTTACAAGCCCAAATGAGGGGTTAATGAAATTTCTTTTAAGGAGTTTGTGCACTATTTCAATCTCCAACTATGAATTTTTAAGCATTTTTCTAAGTTTTTAATCTCTTCTTACTATGTACGGCCCAGTATAGGCCTCCAATGATCGAAAACTCATAAAATATTGTAGTGAAATGTCTTAAAATACATTTTCTTCTATTTTGAGGCCTCTTTAATTGACTTTTTGAAATAAATCTTCATTTTTATGGCTTTGTCTACAACAGACTAGTGAGGTTTGATTGTGCAATATATTTAATCCTGAAACCATTCCTCCTACTGTAGTTTGATCTAACTCGAAGGAATGGCCTGTAATATGTTAGTTTAGGTTTTTTTTTTCATCTATTGGGAGACAAAATGGAGCAATGTGGTGTTTGGAGAGTGATTCCTAGGGCTAACAGAGTACCTTTCCAAGTGAAAATAGAGGTTTTGTGATGGGTTTTTGTGAGCTAGAGATAAGAATGAGTTTGTAATGGTATAGAAGGTTTGTGTAGACCCAAATAAAGGTGTTTGATACTTTGGTTTAGGTTTAGAAGCCCAAATTTGTAGAAATGCAGTAAAACCCTAGTTGTTTGTGTGTAATTTGAGGGTTTGTTGGATCATTGACTTAAAGGCCTTGTAACAACAAGTAATTTAAAAAATTTGGAGTTATGACACATGAATTTTGACTGTTTGGTGTGATTTTGTGAAGGGGAAGTGTTTGTTTGATAGTTCATTTGTAAAATAGGGCTAATTCTAGTAGCCCTTCTATAGGTCGGTTGGATATTTCTCAACATTGGTGCAAGGGAATCTTGTATGATTGATTGGGGCATTGTATTTGGGGTCTAAGAGGATGGTGATTGATGTTGAGCTGGTCTTTTTGTGTCCTTCTCTAAAATATAAGCCTATTTGTTGAGATTTGGAGT
The DNA here is from genome assembly GCA_007258455.2 of Sequoia sempervirens. NCBI lineage: Eukaryota > Viridiplantae > Streptophyta > Pinopsida > Cupressales > Cupressaceae > Sequoia > Sequoia sempervirens. Next base: position 7,709 of record VDFB02324460.1, on the reverse strand, counting down.
CTATAACCTTGTTCATGTTAGTTGACTCAATGTGGATGATTATGATTTCAAGGGTTGATGTCGTAAATTCTCCATCTTGGTTCTGCATCATAGTGGTATCATAGCATTGAGGAGTAGATTTTTTTGCATTTTGTAGGTTGTAAAGAGCAAGGAAGAAGTGAAGAGTTTGGTATTCAAGGATGCCTCCAAAGAACAAAGATATCGTTAAAGAGATGAGGGAGATGAAAGACATACATGCTAGAGAAATCAAAAAGTTGGAGGAAATAATCATAGCCTTGGAGACAAACAAAAGAATGGAAGTGGAAGAGAGTGAGTCACAAGAAGAGGAAGATGATGAGTTTGAAGACATGGAAGAAGAACTTGATCTAGAGGATCAAAGAATTGCAAAGTTGGTGAAGGTAGTTAGGAATGGCAAGCCTAAGGTAAAAATTGGTGTTCTTAAATATGGTGGAAGTTTAAATGATGAAGAATTACTTGACTCTAGATTGTTGCATTAGATAACCATTTTGAATGTGATGAGGTTGCTAAGGAGTAGAGAGTAAAGATTGCAAATAAAAAGTTGCAAGGCGATTCTTTGGTATGGTGGGACTACTTTCATTTAGAGAGGAGGAAGCAAGGAAAGTCTAAAATCACCTCATGGGACAAGATGGCATCCAAACTCAAAGGTAAATTCTTACCCAAAGATCATCAAGTTCAAATGTTTAAGAAATTACAAAGCTTAGGGCAAAAAGAAATGGACATTAAGTCTTATACTAAGGAATTTTATAAACTAAGTTTAAGGTCTGGTCATCATGAGAATGAAGATGAAAATCTGCAAGATATATGGGTGGTTTGAGGTTAAAAATACAATATGAATTGGTTTTGGCTACCCCTAGTAATGTAGAGGAATGTTACCAAATGGCAATCAGGGTGGAGGAGAAAATGAAGAGAAGAAAATATAAAGAAGCTAGGGGAAGAGGTAATGCATCAAGAGGTAGAGGATCCATGCCTAATCCAAAGCCAAACAATGACAATCAAGAAGATTCCATGAAAGGACAAGAACAATCTAATTTCAAAGGTGGATGGAGAGGCACAAGGGGCAGAATTAGAGGAGGTAGGAGTTCCAATGTGTTTTCAAGTAGATGTTACACTTGTAATGAATTTGTACATCCATCCTACAAGTTTCCTGAGAAGATTGGTGCTTCATCAAGTGGAAGTAAAGGTGATAAAAGAGTTCAACTTGTTCAAGAGGATGAAGAGGAGAGCACTAGTTCATCAAGCCATCCCGCAAACCCTAAAGTTGGAGAAGCTTTGATGTTGCAAAAGCAACTTTTGAAGACTTCCACAGAAGTAGAGCCATTGCATAGGAAGAGGCTTTTCAAAACCACTTGCAAGAGCAAGTGAAAGGTATGTAAAATTGTGGTTGATTCTGGTTCAACTGAAAATATGGTGTCCTATGAAATGGTGAACAAGTTAAACTTGAAAAGGATTCCTCATGAATTTCCTTACAAGGTATCTTGCTAAGTGATGGTCAATCTTTGTTAGTGAATGAGTAGGCTATTGTAGATTTTCAGATTGGGGAATATAAAGATAGTGTTGTTTGTGATATCTTACCAATGGACCGCTGCCACATACTCCTAGGAAGACCTTGGAAGTATGACAGGTGTGCCATGTATGATGGAAGAGTAAGTGAGTACGCTATCATGAAGGATTGTCATAAGTTTTTTTTTTACTCCAATTGTAGAATATGTGAAAGGTAAAGCTAAAGTGATCATGTGTGGGAGAAAGGAACCTATAAGTTTTTTGAAAGAAATAAAAAATTCTAATGTTCTGAACAATTCTAGGTCTAATAATGCAAGGGTAGCAGGTCTAAAGGCAAATACAATGTTGAAGTGTGATTTGATAGTGGAAAGGAAAGAGGGTGTGTTAGCTTGGACCATTGAATGTCCTATTCTTTTAGATATAGGTGTGAACAAATGAAAATTGAACGTACAATGGTTGATAAAATTGATATGGAAGTGGAGAAACATGGTGGCAAGGTATTGGGACTGATGACAGGGATAGAAACACAAGGTGCACTACAGGGCAAACTTCAACTAGGAGATGAGTCTAAGTCAAGGCTAGTTCATGGTAATGGTAATGTTGACCATTATTTATGTGTAAGTATAGGTGATAGGAGACAAGTAGATTCTAAACCAAGAATGAAGAAAGAGCAGACCTTAGGTCTAAATGTGAAAGCATGATCCTATGTAGATGTAAGCACACTTCCAAGTGTAGGAAAGTTTGGAGTGCAAGGTCTAAACCAGTGGAAGGAGATGATGGATCCAAGGATCATGTATTGTGGATGGTGGGGTTGGTATCAACCTCCACTCATGGGAAATGAGTTTCTTCTAGGGGGTTGTATGGTGTAGGGGCACCTACAACCATGTTACAAAGTTCATTTTGGTAGCAGTCTGTCCTAAGGGATTTTAGCTGAGTCTTGGAGTTTTAGGTTCTTTATCATAGTAGGTATTGAAAACAAGGTCTAAGTAGACCATTCTTTTATGTATTTAAGGATTTTGGGAGTTTGGCGCTCAAATGTGCAAACATGCACTCTTCCTTCAAAATTGTCAATTTTGCAATTTAATCTTTGAAGGAAAATTATTCAAATTGTAAATGAAGTGCAAGACAAGAGTTAGAAGTTGTATTAAGGATTAAATAAATGTGTTTGAGTGATCTTAAGTTTCTTGGACAACAAAATTGCATAATGATGCTTATTTAGCAAATATTGTCAATGCTAGCAATTTTAAGACAAATGAAGGTCTTGGTAGTTAAAGGGTGGTTATAGGTGTTAAGGGAAGGTTGTCTTGATTTGAAAATACATAAATAAATCTTACAAGACTAAATGAGGGGTTAATGAAATTCCTTCCGAGGAATTTGTGCCCTATTTCAATGTCCAACTATGAATTTTCAAGCATTTTTCTGCATTTTTAATCTCTTCTTACTATGTACGGCTCAATACAAGCCTCCAATGATTGGAGAATCATAAAATATTGTAGTGAAATTTAATAATATACATTTTATTCTATCTTGAGGCTTCTTTAAATGACTTTGTGAAAGAAATCTTCATTTTTCTTACTTTGTCTATAATAGACCAGGAAGGTCTGATTGTGCAATCTATTTAATGTTGAAGCCATTCCTCCTACTATAGTCTAATGTAACTCAGAGGAATGGCTTGTAACATGTTAGTTTAGGATTTTTTTTTATCTATTGGGAGAAAAAATGGAGCAATGTGGTGTTTGGAGAGTGATTCCTAGGGCTGACAGAGTACTTTTCCAAGTGAAAATGGAGGTTTTGTGATAGGTTTTTGCGAGCCAAAGATAGGAATGAGTTTGTAATGGTATAGAAGGTTTTATCAAACCCAAATAAAGGATTTTGATACTTTGGTTTAGGTTTAGAAGCTTGAACTTGTGGAAATGCAGTAAAACTCTAGTTGTTTGTGTGTAATTTGAGGGTTTGTTGGATCATTGACTTAAAGACCCTGCAATAGCAAGTAATTTGGAAAATTTAGAGTTATGACACATAAATATTGACTGTTTGGTGTGATTTTGTAAAAGGTAAGTTTTTGTGAGAAAGTTCATTTGTAAAATAGGGCTAATTCTAGTAGCCCTTCCATAGGTTAGTTGGATGTTTCTCAACATTGGTGCAAAGGAATCTTGTATGATTTATTTGGGCATTGTATTTGGGGTCTGAGAGGATGATGATTGATGTTGATTTGGTCTTTTTGTGTCCTTCTCTAAAAGATAAGCCTATTTGTTGAGATTTGGAGTATATAACCTTGTTGGTGTTAGTTGACTCAATGTGGATGATTGTGATTTCAATGGTTGATGTCTTGCTAAGGTCTGATCAAGTTTGAGTCTATTGTAAATTCTCCATCTTTTCTCTGCATCAATATATTTACGATTTAATAAGTATAAATTTTCTTTATGATGTGACCATGTCAATAACCTCCTTTCCCCTTTTGATATATTTTATTTGTTCTAATATCATTGTGATATCAACTAGAAAATGAAATACAAAAACTAAATATGTCAACCAACAAAGATTAATATTTACAATTTTATAATTGAAAACAAAATTTATTTCCATGTTTCACTCCAACCATGACACTTATAAAAACATTTATAACATTCATTTTTATAGGTATGAAATTTTTCAACGCACAACCTAGAATAATATTAATCTTAACTTTGTAATGAAATATATATCCTAACTCACAACTCATATCGAAAAAACTAATTCCAATAGTAATCCCTTACAAGGATGTCTATTAAACTTTTCAATATACTTAGACACAATGGTCAAACATACCGAAGGGTGAATTGGAGAGTATTACACTTCTTATTCCACCTCATAAATCATAAAGACTGATTTTTAGGCTGACTAATAAGAGCAATATCCTCACATAACAACCACAACATAGTGAATTATTTAATCAAGGTAATGTTTTCCTTTAGCAAAGTTGCAACATATATGTCTTTTAATGAATCTCATGGAGAGTAAGGGTAAAGCTTTCCCTACAATAATATTTCAAAACTTCTCAAAATAGTCTTAGTTTATCTTTTATCTCTAAAGTCTAATTTAGAAATAATGTTCTTCCTTTACATATTTCTATATTTTCTATATTTTATTTAGTTTTATCTTAGCTTGAGAGTCATTTGTATGGCAATAAAATTATTATTATATCTTCATACTAAGCTCTTATTAATTTCTTAGTTATACCTTTTTCCTTTGCTACTTACATATCCAATATGACATGTGGGCTTCCATATTGACATGCCATAAATTAACATTTGATATGCCCCATTAGAATCTATCCTCATAACTAAACCAAGCTTAGCCATTCGTGTATATAATTTGTAATACATTAAATTACAATATGTACCTTGATATATATATATATTTGGTGTTTTATTTTAATAAAATATTTTATTTTCAAATAATATTAATATTTGTAATGCTCAATTAGTACATGTAACCACTTATAAAATAGCTATTACCTTATGTCAATAGTCTTTAGTCATTTGTCAATTTTTTCTCCACTATAGTTGTTTGTTATCAATTATTTCTATGACTTGTAAATACCTCCCTCTACATCATTTAATACATGTTAAAATTGTTGGTGCAAATAGTGAATTTATCAAGCTAGTTAGCTATTCGCCTACCTAGAGAGAGTCCAATTCACATTACTCAAGTCTCCACTTATGGACTTCTAGAGTTTTTCTCACCTCATGTGGTCGAGACATGTGTCCTCACATTGTGAGACACCTTTTGCATGGACACTTGGTATGTCAGTTATCAAATATTTTGTCATTGGAGGGGTAGTCAATTATTGTGTTTGACTTTCCTAGCTTCACCACCTTGTGTATATAAGAAAGGTTACTTTGTGCATACTAATCATTTTTTTATCAAATATTTCATAATATAAATTAGGCTCATTGCATGCATATATTTTGTGGAAATTTATTGGTTTTTTTCTTTATGATATTAAAAATCATAACATGGTATTATAGCCATGCTAGGAAAACCCTACCTAAAAAAATACATCTAGCCTAGTCAAGAGTTCATTTTTCTATTTGTGAGTGATTTTATACAATTCCTAGTTTTGTTTTTTGTTGTATCTCCTTGATTTTATTGTATTGTAGAGGTATTTTTAGGCACCACATTGCAAAGGCCAGAACATCATTTATATTGTGCAATCCTATCCAATTATAGATATTATAGTGTGCATTGTAGAGCATACACATGCCATTTATTGAGGATTATGAGATGGAGAAATTAGAAGACCCATGGTGAGAAGAGTATTTGATCTAAATCCTATTTGGGAAAAGATATCTATTGTATTTATGCATGATAAACCTCATGAAAGGAATTTTAAGAGGCAGTAAGTTTGTGCCAATCTATTGGTAGAGGGCGTAAATTTTGATTTCATAATGATCTAACCCTATGTGCTACATATTATTTGGTAGAAGAGAACAAGTGAATACATCATAGATCTACATGTAGAGGATCAGTGACAATTAAAATTGGCCCTAAATTAGGTTCAGTATGCTAACAATAGGAAACTCCAAATATTTCTAATCATAAATTACTATTAGGTAGTGTTGATGGGTGTTTTGCACACTTTCTCAACATAGGTAGTGTGTAGATGCACTACCTCTCTTTAAACGAGACTTCCAACAACAAGTTGTTGAAAATCACCCCAAGGTCTCTCGGGTGTTAGGTCATGACTTGCATGGAATTCCTTAATTGATGTTTGATGTGATTTTGCTAGTAATCATAGGGAAAACTTACGTAGTTGGATGCGAGGTGGATCTTAAAATCTATAGTTTTTGAGATGGGAGTTAAGGTGCACTTTGCTATAGGTTTGAACAACAATCTAAAACTTCAATGTTTTCCTTAAGTTTAGGCTTTACAATGTACAATGAACCTTAGCATAGGTTATTTCTAAGAAAAAAAGAAAAGAGTAGGGAAGAGGGAAGGTTCCTGGATCTACAACTAATTGTGAATAGTGATCATGGAGGTTCTGATATGGACAACTTCTTTCAAACAAGATTCCACTTAACCAAGAAATATACAGTATCATGAAATTTGTGCCATCTTCAAAGGTCTGCAAATATTTTACCATTCATCCTCCACATACATGCATGAATGAAGATAAAATTTTAAAAGCAGCTTCAAGTTTCAGCCCAGACTAGCTTTACAAGACCATTTGCCAGCAACAAATAGCAAAAAGTATGGACGGGAAGGCATCAACACAACAAAAATTTCTACAATACAGAATAACATTACCAAAATCTATCTAAGCAATTTAAAGTTAACTAGAACAACAATGTAAATCTAAATAAAGCATCTAACAATGGGAGATTCAATCATGAAACATGTGAAGAACTCAGAAAGTGCACCAAATCAATGTATTTTCATTAGAAATTTATGCAACATCTCTTTACAACAACTCAACTCTCTCTAAAAATGAGAGGAGACCCCCCCATTTATAGTTCCCAAAAATTAGAATGAATGGCCAAGATTTAATCTCATTCTGTGGCCAAGATTCACTAAAAACTAGGGTTCTACCTACCCCCCAATATATTACAATTTAAAATATAACTTTATCTTTATCCCTATTTTTTCCTCTAGTGACAACACTATAGCATTTTATCTTTTTGTTGATTGCTCTTTTGTTGTAGCTATTCCTTTAGAAGCTCCTCACGAACAATAGGGTTGCCTTCCTGCTTCTTCAAAGCTGGATACTCCATGAACTTCAAAATTACTAGTTGGAGTTTGTTGAGTTCTACGATTTTGGACTGCAACACTTGATAGCTCCACTCCTTGGATTGCTCAATGATCTTCTCCCAATCCTCTTCATACTTAGCAGTGTGGTCTCAGAACAAATCTGACTGGGTGAAGGCTCAGGCAGCAAAACTCATGAAATCTGTGGTTATCGCATCTAACTTTCCGTCCTCCAACCTTTTTTGGAAATGAGGCCTTACTTTATCTAGGTCCATTTGTGTCGGCTGCATCTCATAGCCTATCAGTAGCCTTAAATATCAAACGCAATCCATCCTAATCTCTTTGAACCACTCAATATCTAGATCCACTTTGTCAATCACTTGCTCTAGTCTTTCTTTTCTATTCTCAAAGTCCTGTTTCCATACATCCATCAGCCAGTGATCGTCCCTTTTGAGCGCAAG